>JABSTR010002970.1:0-63840 GCA_013339765.2 Haemaphysalis longicornis | reverse complement strand
GTATCCAGAACAATCGAACTGACATTCTGCTGATGAACTTCAGTCATGCAACCCAAGTCTAACCCGTAAGACGATCGTGGCTTATCTTGACGAAATGGTAGACGTTGGAGTTTATACCGTAGAACATGCATCAGCTGGAACCGGACAAAGAATCGGCAAGAATCATTGAATGTTTTTACTGCCACAGCCATTCCCGGACCGGCCATATAAGTAGAGATAAGTCACAATTTAACCAGTGATTACAACAGGTACCAGAGGCCTTCATCAACTCTTGCAGTGAGTGCTTTGCCTTCTCGTCCACAGTGAACGAACGGGCTCACAAAACATCTTATCTTCACCGAAGAAGTAGAGCGACCCATCCATCAACAGTTTTATAGGGTCTGAATGAAAGAGCAAGAGGCTATTCGACGCAAAGGGGAAGAAATGCTGCGCAGTGACGTACTGCAGTCATTAAGAAGCCCGTGGGCATCCCCTCTCATCCTCGTTGCAAAGAAAGACGGTACCCTGCGCTTCCGCGTAGATTACCGAAGGCTAAACTAAATTAAAAAATCATGTATATGTCCTACCTCTCATTGACGAATCAATCCACCGACTGCGCCACGCCAAGTATTTCTCTTCCATCGACTTACGTAGCCGATACTGACAAAGGTGATCAACGGGACCGAGAGATGGATGCCTTTACTACTCCCCACGGCTTGTATGAGTTGAAAGTGCTTCTGTTTGGCGTCTGCTCTGCGCCTGCCACTTTTCAACGAATGATGAACACTGTCTCTACGATCTAAAATGTCTCTCTTGCGACTTCTATTTAGATGATGTCATCATCTTCTCTGCAACTTTAAACGTGCGCGTCGAGCCCCTTTGAGTAGTGTTCGACGCATTGCAAGCAGCTTTCTTGCCTCTCAAGCCGAAAAAATGCTACATGGCATTCGAGGTGCTAAAATTCTTTGTCCATCGGGTAAGCCGTCATGCCGTTAATAATATGGGCTGTTTGTGGGCAATTGTTCAATCATTGCCGAGCCGTTAGCTCATCTTACCGAGGAAGACGTACCTTTTGTTTGGAAAGAGCAACGTACTTCTTTTCGCCTACAAGCTCGACAGGCGCTTGCAGGCGACCCAATACTCGGACACTGCCTAAGATGCCCAGACGTAGTTACGCTCAGATTCCAGCAATGTTGACCTTGGAGCCGCCCGGGCAAAGTGGCAAGATGGGGTCGCGCGGGTGATTTCCTACGCAAGTCGGATTTTGTCCCAAGAAGAGACAAACTTGACCCCAGAAAAGTTGCGCTTAGCTGTTATATGGGCGGTCACGAAGTTCAAACCCTACTTGTATGGTCTAACATCTCACGTTGTATTTGACCACCACTGCTTGTGCTGGTCTACAAGTCTTGAAGAGCCTTCCCGTAGCCTTGCACGCTGGAGCCTGAAGAATCAGGAATTCGGCGTAACCATCGTGTACAAATGCGGGAATCGGCACAGCCACACGGACTGTTCGTCGCGTGCTCCTCTCGAGAAGACTCCTCTTGACTTCAAAGATGAGAATGCGTTTATCGGTGCCATGAAAGTATCAGACCTTGCCCATAAACAGCGAGACGACTCCGAGCTTCAGCCTCTTGTCGAGCACCTTGAGGGACGTAACTCGCATTTTTCCAGACTCGCAAGCGCTCCCTTGCGTCATTCTTTGTCCATGGCGGAGTGCTGTACAAAAAGATGACTGACTCTACCGGAACTGCATACCTTCTGCTGGGGCCAAAGTGCCTCTGCGACCACCTTTTACACGCTAACCACGACGTGCCATTATCAGGACACCTAGGCTTCGCTCGCGCCGTGGCACGAGTTTACAAGAAGCATTACAGGCCAAAGTTAGTCACGACTGTCAGACACTACTGCATTATATGCTGCGATGGTCAGTTCCGTAGAACACCACCTGCTAGGGCAGGCGGATTCTTCCACCCCATAGAGCCGCCAAACCTGCTGTTTCAACTGATCGGCCTTGATTTACTCGGACTATTCCCTTTGTCGTCCAGTGGAAGCAAGTGGATTGTGGTCGTTACCGACTACCTCACGCGATACTGCGAGGCAAAAGCACTATCACGAGGAACATCAGAAGAAATGGCCCATTTTATCTGCACAGCGTTGTTGTTGGACACGGTGCCCCAGCTGTGGTGATCACCGACAGAGGAAACGCGGTTACATTGGTGCTGACTAAAGAGATTATGGCGCTTACATACACCGATTAACGCCTTACAACTGCGTACTATCCCGAAACAAACGGCTAGACCAAGCGTCTGGACGAGATCATAGCAGTTATGAAGTCTGTGTATGTGAACGCCAACCAAAAGAACTGGGATGACGTACTATCCGAAGTAATAGTTTCATATAGTACCGCACCACAAGAAACAACAGGCTTCACACCTTTTCGCCCATTCAAAGGTCGCAAGGTCACGACAATGCCTGATATCATGCTTCTGGCAAGTGGAACTGAAGCGCTCACTCCAAGCGCCGAAGAATTCGCTCATAGCAGCGAAGCAGATCGGGGTTGTGCGCAATGGACCAATAAAAAATTGACCGGCGACGACAAAACCATCGCACAAAGAAGTAAGACCATTCTGGTGACCTAGCTTGGGTTTGGAGAACTGTGCACATTGAAGGGTGATCGGAAAAACGTTTATGCCGATGCGTCAACTGAACAAGAGTGCTTCCGGAAGTTGTTCATGAGGCTCGAATGAAGCCATACAACTCGCGCTGACGGTGATTCCGGCCTAAACTACATAAAATACATTCCTGCCCACCAAGACAACACTGGGCTGATAGGACTGCCTGGGGACTTTCTACATTGGGTTTTCATTTTGGTGACTTTGCAAGTTTTTTCTGCGGACATTTTAATTTCGTTCTTTTTCTTGGGAATCGAACTGATGCTTTTTCTTGGGACGAGGGTAAGGCCACACTATAGACGACCATTACCCGCAGGGATTGCGTTAACAATAGGTTAAGTTGGCAGGGCCACCAAGCTACCCGAATGGCCCCAGGAAGAAGATGAAAAGGTTCCCTCAGTTCTTGGCTCACTACACGGTGCACCGCTCGTTCATACGCAGGGCTCCTGTTTATGTGATCCTGTGAGGCCAGAGGAACCTCGTGGCAATATTGAATTGAAGCCTTGATTTCCAGTTGTGAAACTACCAGTGAAATCCACATGACGGCTTGTAACGTATCTTCATTTTACCCGCGGCCTTGTGGTACCCACCATACCTGATTGTCGATATGTTTGTGGGGAACATCCCAGTATCAGCCTGCATGGGCCCCTCCTGCCGGCGGTCCGGGTGGTTGGTGTCTCGGCCACGTAGCTTTAGTTCGTCGGAGTGAGAGCAGTGGATTCGTGCCAGAATGAACTCTACAGGAATTAAGCACCTTATGGGAGCTTCAGCAACTCCCAAGAAACTTTGAGGGCAAGATCGTTGCATGAGACTGATGCGTGTTTTTATCGCGTACCCAGAAAGCCTAGGTGGCTACCAGGTTCGATGATTGGAATGGTAATTTGATCAAACCTGAGGGTAAAAATTCTTCAGGATTTCAAAGAAGCCACACCTTCCCGCACGGGAAACGCGCGGCTGGCTACACAGGCGAAGGTTCGTGGTCCGGAGAATCACGTCCTACGCGGGGTCCTTGTTAGCCATGTGCAGAAGTGACACTTCGGGACGCAGTGGCCGGTGCGGATAGCCTGGATTCGATCTTTCTTGGAAAAAAAACTCCCCCCACCTCCCCGAAGGGGATCATGCGGAAATGCGAATGCATTGGGTGCACCGATGAGTGCGCTGCGGCAAGCAGTCACGGAGAGAGGCGCGCGCTCCCCTGCATTTATATATATTTTTCCGAGCGCAGCGAGCGGAGAGAGGGTAAGCGGAGAGGAAAGAGAGACCGCGCAACACGCCTCCCCGCGCGCGAGTCTCTCTCTCCGAGCTTCGCGATGCGAGCACCCTCACACGCCGAGCGCGCTCCTCTCCCCTGCCTCCGCTACTCCCCCCGAGCTACACATGCTCCGGTTGCTAGGCGCGCCACAGCTGTTGCTAGGCGCAAGCCGGCCAACGCACGACAACCCCCGACTAAGAAATGCATTCGCATTTAAAAGAGGAAAGGGAAAATGAGTACACTACCAGAAAAGCTCAGTACTGGCTTCTAGAGCGGAATAATCTCGTTCATGGGGTTTCTGTCCAGCCGCCTGACAACTCTTGCTCCTGTGAATGAAAGAGTTGGCTGGAGAAGGACATAAAACAGGTCGACAAGACCGAGGTGATCAGGATGATGGAACGGAGTTCGCCAGACAAACTACCGGTAACCAAAGACCCCGAAAGCCGGGAGCAGCCAAGTACCCAGATTACTATATTGCTTCCTCGATCGATCGTCGGAACGGCTGATCGGGGCCCACTGGAAGCACGGGCTCTGGAACCGCCTTTCAAGGGAGGGGCCAGTGCTGCCACCCCCTGATAGGTTTTCTTTGTCTCCGTCCATTGGAGTCAAGCAAGCAGACCTTCGGTAGGGCGGTAGCGTTGTTGCAAGCGCCGCGAAATTTGTAAAGTGGCACTGTCAGAAGCCCTCTCTGAGGTGAGAGCTCAGGCCTGAAAAACAGTCACACATCTTGGGATCAAAACAAAAGCATGCTGCTGCCGTTCCCTTCCTATTTCCCATACCCCATTTCCTTGTCCTTTTTCGCTTCCCTTTCAACCAAACCCTACCAGTTTGGGCTGAAATAAAGTTCCTTCTCTCTCTCTCTCTTCCCTATACGTGCTAGGGGACATCAGCGGGTTCTCTCCTGGGCCCATACTAATGACTTTGGGTGGCTGAGTAGCTTTCCTCTTTATTTTATCTCCATCTTTAGGTGGTCCAAATTCCACTTGCTATTTGGCCGATCCATATACTTTTATTGGGTATGAACCGGTTAAAATTTGTGTAGGACGAGCCGAAACATTTCACTTTGTTCTTTTCCCTCATATACTTAGCGTAGATTTGTTTGCATGTGAGCTCAATGGTGGGTGAAGCGCATTATGCACGAGAAGTGTGGTTACTCAGCAGAAAAAAGTGTTACTATGTTCTTTTCAACGAGTCATGCACGTTAAACCAGTGTTTGAGGTGGAATAGAGCACAGGAAAGCTGGTATATAAAAACAACTATTTTTAGCACGGCTCCCTTGGGAAGCTACCGACGTGCACGCAGGCCAGCATACTAGGCCTAAAAAGGCAAACTATAGTGTCCACAAAGTAGGGCATGCCGGTTGCGGGGTGTTCAGCACTGCATAAGTCTTCCAATTTCCACAGTGACAATATTTTAAATCACCTTAAACACTATAAATCACTGCCGTAAACTATAGCATTGCCACTGAAGCACTGCCGCAAAGAACATCTGTGAGCGAGGGCTTGGCTTGATACCGTGACACTGCCAGGTCTGCTTCCTATGGTTCGAAGCAATACAAGTGCCGCAATTTTTACTGGGTCAATTAGAAATGCATTCATTAATTTGCTTGACCACTCAAGGAACGTCAATGTCGTTGGGGTGGTACATTCTTTGAAAAGAGCGTGTTTTTGTTGCCTGACTACAAAGAACTTTGTACTACGTCGTCATGCCTAAGATTTATGCAGTAAAGTAGTTGACATAAAAAGGACGTTCTCTAGGACTAGAGGGTATATTTGCGGCTGCTGTCAAAAAAAAGAGCCGGAAGTGCCCAAGACGTTTGCCTTCTACGTTAGCCGAAAGAAAGGTAAAATAAGCTGCAAGAATTATGAGGAAGAACCGAAATATAATTTTAAGAAATAGCTACAGCGCGTATACATAGAAACAAGGACACAGAAATACAACGGTACGAGCGCTGTGTCCTTTTTTTTTCTGTCTTCTGCGTCTTTGTTTCTCTTAGAACCATAGCTATTTTTTAAAAATGAATTTCTAATTCGCCCAACAGTGCCCTTTGTTAAGCCAAATTTAATGTTGATTTTGGTAGCAGATGTCCCGGTTTTACGTGCAATCTTACGCTTTCACAGGCAGTACTTACACCACCTGCGGAGGAGAAGGCCTTAACAGTGTGTAAATGAAAGTGAACTAATTTTAGGGTATGTAGGTGAAAGTATGAGAACCACATAGTAACAAATGTTTGCGAGGAAACCGTCATAACAAATCAGAACTCAGGACGTGGAACATAAGAATGAAATGTAGTGGCCTTCCACTCTGTGAAGAAAGATTACCAGCAAAGTTGGGCCTAGTCAAAGGGGTGCCCTAAAGAAAACATGTTTGAAATATACAAGTGAGCATACTTTCAGGCTAACTGAATCAAACTTGGCCGCTCTCCATTTCTATCCCAGCCCACAAGCGAGGGGCTGCGTGCCCCTCCACACGTAACTACCTACACAAGCTGTTTTGTATCCCGTTCCGAACTCGAAGTTTTTTATGTGCGCCTTTTATTTCAGCTGAGAATCCGTATTAGCTGAAGCGCAGTCACGCAGGCATGCGGTTCTATTTCAGTGGGGAGTACCAATTAACTGAGTTGCGTCCGAATCTGTGCAAATAATGTTAGTTCTCGGCTTTAGACTAACGCAAAATTGGAGAAGACCAGACGGCACCTGCGAATTAAGCGAAATTGAGAATTAACGCGATTAGAATAATCGGGGTTTTACTATGTTGCTTTTAGGACTTACGGGAGATTAACGGTAGAAGCAAGTTTGGTTTTGAGTAAAAAATGAACAACTTGTACGTGAGCATTTGTTAACTTTGTGAATTTCGGAGAAAAAAGCCTGATAACTTACCTCGTAATGGTGACCCAGGCCAGTTGAGATCTGGAACGTCAATACATACACCTCATGAGTTTTCATCTACCTCAACTCTAGAGACAAATAAAATGTCCCAAAATCTTCATACTTTATTTTTCACACAAAAAATACATCAATAAAATGTTTTTCCGAAAAGAATTAAAAGTACGCTATAGTTATGGGTATATACATCTATTTTAAGGATAAAGGGCATACTGCTCTTTCGGTTAACACAACGAGACCAATAGTTACCTAGTTTAGTTACCATTTTACGACACTTAGAGGAATTTTTTTAGTAAACAGGGAATACATTGATTAACGTTAAGCTGCATTTGGTGTTTTGTGAAACATGAGGAGCTCGCTGACTGTCGCTGCAAGAATTAGCCTGTTTAAAGCCAATGCGTTTGCATGTAGCCACCAAGTGTTGAAGTGCTACTTTATTCGAGTTTTAACATTTCTTTTAAACACGTAACCGTCCACAAACTGCTAGAACAAAATTTCCGCCTTCCCATGCCCTTTACTCAATCGCCTCACCCCTCCTTCACACTATCTACCAACCCCCCCCCCCCCCCGCCGAAATCCGTTACCATCCACAACAAACCTTTACGACCTACCTTACACCCCCTCCATACCACCAACCACCCTGCCAGGACCCGACCCTTTACCGTCAGCGTCAACTCGTTCCCATACCGACTGCGACAAAAAATAACCACCTTGAAGAAAAACTGACTCAAATACAAGCCTCCTTTAATACCGCTATTCTGTCCACCATCGTGACGACCGTTACCGAAACCATCGCCGGCCTCCTTGAACCACTGGCTGCCCGCCTCACCAACCTCGAGCACATCATTGCTGATATAATCCCAGTCATCCAGGAACAATCATAACGCATCGTACACTAGGAAAAAACCATGCCCGCTACCAAATATAATAGCCAAGACGACTACACCTCATGTCACCCCCCCTTCCGGCAGGCCTGAGCCCCCTCATCTAGCATGTCTACCAGGCCTCCAGCGTCCCAACCATCTCCATCTGGGCTGATTATTTGGCAGTGGGATTGTCGTACGTATAAAAACAAGTAGCCCTCCCTGACCCCTTTAAGCCAACTTCCCTCTCCCGATTTGATTGCTTCACAAGAACGGGAAACACCTCACGTATCACTTCGTAATTACATCCGGTACACACATTCACATCAGCCTCGCACCGTTGTACTCGTTCATGAATCACACACTGCACAAGCACACACCCTTCCCATCAATTCGCAATATACCTGCATTGAACTCATCCCGCCTAAGAAAACTCTCCAGTTTTTTTATTCTTAATATGTACAGTCCGCCGGAGCACTCCCTAGCTTCTATAAATTCCATCCTCTAGAAAGTTAAAGCTATGACGGAACATCACCGCCTAGTTAACTACGACTGAAGTAACCCACTCGCCTATCCTTCTCGGTGAAACGCCCCTCATACAGCATGTGGCTATCCCAAAACGAGTAAAAAGGGAGCACAAATGCACGATGCCGCCCAACAAGTTCACCTCACGCTCTGGATCGACCCCACATACCCCACCAGCATTGGCAACAGCGTGGCACGAGATTCCACCCCGACCTCACATACCCACTTGGACACGCCTCGACGAAACATTAGGCAGTGATCATTATATCATTGAATTCACCACCAATCGCACCCGCATTCCCCAAAAAATCGGCCATGCCAAACTCACAGACTGGAAATCACTTCGTGACTCGCCTCTCCCCACCACAATTGAAGACATTGCAACATAGACCCAAGATATCCTCAAACCTGTCAAAGCCCACACTCGCACCCTAGCTATAACAGAACATGACCCTTCGGTGGACATGCGTCTCCTACATATGTGGGATTCCCGCCGAAGGCTTATCCACCGCTGAAAAAAAAACACAAATCTCAAAACACGCATCGCCCACATCACACAACAGGCAGGCGATTATGCTGGCACCTTACACAAACAAACCTGGACACAAATTTTGTAACCGCCTTCAAAGAACTCTCAGCATTAAGTCCACATGGAACATTCTTCGCTTCATGTTGTGTCTAAGCCTAGCAAAGCAGACACCGGCCACACCATTCGTCGCCTAATCCACAATCACCACCTCAATGAAACTCAGCTCCATACACAACTCCTCACACAATACGCAGACCACGCAACACAACCACTAAACATTGCACTTTGCAATTACCAAGGAAAGAAAATCCCGACCTTGACGCCCCCTTCACTCTCATTGAACGCGCCTTCGCCATCAGCAACCTCACTCGTAACACCACACCTGGCAAAGACCGAATACACAACCAACTACTTCGGAACCTCAACCACGAATGCACAGCCGCACTGATTGACTATTTATATCATTGGGCGGAAGAACTATCTGCCCCCTCAGTGGAAACATGCCGAAATCACGCTCATTCTGAAGCCCGGGAAGCCAGTCACCCTAGAACATCTTAGTCCCATATCTTTACCATCTTGTGCAGGCAAGTTATATGAACACCTAGTTACCAATCTGCTCACAGTGGACCTCGAAGAAAACAGCTTAATACCTCATACCATGTTTCACTTCCGCGCACACCTATCCTCACAAGAGGTCTTGTTACAGCTAAAATACGAATTCCTTACACCGCTAAGCTCACAAACCAAACGCACCATCCTAGCCCTGGACATTAAAGGAGCCTTTGACAATGTATCACATCAGGCTATACTCGAAGGACCTCAATTAACTAACTGTGCACACGTATACGCAATTACACACAAAACGTTCTTACTGATCGCAAAGCCAACCTCAACCTCGGCTCCATCCGTTCCATCTCCTTTCGTGCCCGACCGCATGGTACACCCCAGGGGTCAGTCAGTTCCCCACTCCTCTTTAGTATGGCCTTGCTACAACTACCGCAAGTTCTAATACAAATTCTACACATACAACACGCACTTTGTGCAGACGATCTTACTGTTTGGACCACAGGGGGTTCGATTGGGGAACAACAAGACGCCACCCAAGAAGTCATTGACACCACCGACAACTACCTTACAGCCCGCGGCCTCAACTGTGCACAAGAAAAATCTGCCCTTCTTGTTATCCAAAAACGCACGCAAGGCCGTAAACGAGAACCTCTCTCAGACCCACAATTAAGCCTACATAGCACTCCTATCCTAACCACTCGTACAATTCGTGTTCTAAGACTCGCTATTCATACAGACGGCGCAGGCATTTCTACTATTCATAAATTACAAGGAACGCTATTACAAATCACACACCTCATCAAACGCATTGCTAATTGTCGACAAGGACTGAAAGAAAATGACCTCGTGCTCCTCATTCAAGCCCTGCTAATTCGCCGCGTCACATACGGAACTCCA
The DNA here is from genome assembly GCA_013339765.2 of Haemaphysalis longicornis. NCBI lineage: Eukaryota > Metazoa > Arthropoda > Arachnida > Ixodida > Ixodidae > Haemaphysalis > Haemaphysalis longicornis. The sequence goes on along the minus strand of JABSTR010002970.1, from coordinate 53,671 downwards.
TATTCAGCTCTCAAAAATAGTCAAATTCAAAAACGTGATATAATATTCCGGCAAGCCTATAAATTAGCACTCGGGCTACCGCCGGCAACTTTCACTGCCAAATTACTAGAGATGGGACTTCATAACACCTGGGACGAACTTCGAGAAGCCCATCACGTCAACCAAATCGAACAGCTCAAGCTCTCACACACTGGCTGTCACCTCCTCGGCTACCAACTACCTGCCACCCATCATCCCCGCCAACGTAGACCTCTGGAACCACGAGATTGCGTCTCCGTCGCCCCAACACGCAAGAATATGCATCCCTTCATAACCACGGCCGCCGACAAGCCTGAATTCGAATGCTTCAAGATGCTTCAAGTCAAGCCGCTAGACATATGCTACATTGACGCAGCCAAACGCTACGACATAAACCAAGCTACAATATGACAGTCAGCAACAAATGTAGGATAACCACCAAGCTTCACAATTACAACAGTAGACCAACGAGGAGTTTAACTGACTTCCGCAACAGTAATTGGCAACGACTCCACAACTGCAGAAGAAATCGCCATAGCCCCCGCAGCCACTACTTCTCAAGACATCATCACCATAGTCACAGATTCGCCAGCTGCCTGTCGCCATTACGACGCCGGGCACATGGCTCCCTTAGCCCGCCGCATTCTACAGTCCATCCCTTATTTCTACATTCTCTGGACCCCGGTACATGAGTCTCTGGAGGGGAATGAGGTGGCTCATGCTGCCACCCACACGCATATCTACCGGGCGTTCCCCTTCAACACTCTATCGTCACCGTCGGAAGCATACCATTCTGTACCTCAAAAATTCAAAGACATCTTCGAACCTTACAGCCTCGAACGCCGCATCTTTCCTCCACCCCACGACGAGTTGAGTAAGGAAGAAGCCACCACATACCGCCGCCTTCAAACCAACACCTACCCGCACGGCACACTCCTCCACGACATCCACCCCACCTCCTACTCCGCCACTTGCAAGTACTGTCCCCAACCGTGCACACTCTACCATAAGATTTGGGCGTGCTCTCAAACACCATCCTTCCCCCCTATTCCCTCCCCAAACCATGAGCACTGGGAAGGCATGCTAGCCAGCCCGGACCCCGACGATTAGCTTCGGCTGGTTGGAAGGACCCGCCTGGCAGCAGCCACCCAAGGACTGCTGGACTGAGAAGAACCCCCATTGCCACTACTCCTGAACTGATATAGAAATAAACTTTATTCCTCCTCCAGCTCCTTTTAAACGAGTTCTTGTTATTGGTATTCTTACAGGCGCTATTTCCGGCAATGTACACTATTTAAACTTAATCGCTTTTACCTATTTTAAAAGTATCCACGGAAAAGAATATATTTTATATATTTGGAAAGGTGCACGGTCGTATTTACCTTTAGTAAAGGCAATATGAATGTGTTCTTACTACATTTAAACTTTCTACTCATTCCTATTGATTGATACTGGAAATGCAATGCTGCAATGTAATTCTCCGTGTACTGCCAACTATGTTCTTATTTAGTGAAAACTTGCCTACGTAATTCTCACGTGCAACGTTGAGCGCAAATTTCATCGCGTCACTCTCCGGTGGCTATAACAAAACCCAAACAATAAGTCCAATATGTAGAGCGTTTATGTTTACATTCAACGCCAATAAAATGGACAATAATAAATAAATTAAAATATAAACTGGTTTTTCGCATTACGAACGGGCGCCCAGTTTTTATGTGCCCGATAAACCACCCCATAATAAATTACTTTTTAATTGTATATAAGAAATTGCTCAATGCTGAAAACATAAAAAAGCCATTACCTAACATGTACAACTTACCTTACACGGAGTTCCATCTTCCTCAGGATGTGCAACAATGCGAGGGTGTTCGTGTGGCGACAAGAATAGGCATGGGTATGTGCATGGTGTCACGGCAGCACTCTGAAATTCAACATTGCCTGATTTATAATTTCGTCACTGCTACACTGCCTACACAAACTGGTTCAGACCCGACAACCTACACTTTTCTAACCCATGGAAGAGTGCCTCTTGCTCAATAAAAAACCGACGCTTCCAGCGGCCAGCATTAATGTTTCGGACAAGTGCCCTAAAGTTAATAGCGGCCGAAGTATCCCGGCAAAACGAATCCCAACATTATTGCCCTTATAATATTCCTTGACGTTCAGATGTATACCGTCCTAACTTCTGATGCAGTGCACATATCCGCGCATAGTATACCTCGAAAGACTTTTTTTGTGACCATCATCTGGCCTCGTTGAACGCACATTCATGTGGCGCGGATCCGCGCTTTGATATTTTGTTGGATGTGAATGTGAGCCAGGTTCTCACGCTCATTGACAGCCAATGCTTCATTGGCAGTATTCACAATATAATTTTGGAGGCTTACGCCGCCAGATTAGCGCCGCCTGAGCAAACTTTGCGGTATTCTACTCCTCAATTCTGCACAGGCACTTCAATTTGTTAGGCTCATCTTCGAATTTTTTTTTTTAATTTTTAAGAAAGCCCTAAGATTAAGGCTCGCAGTGCATATACCTGCGAACAGAACAGTGTCCGAAGCTACAAGCACAAGTCATTTAAAAATGAACGTCTAATTACGCTTGCTGACAGCCGGCGAAGAACACTTATTTTGATGCCGCTAAATATTAGTTGGACTTCAAACCTATGCAAATCTCATCGCATGAATATGCATGTTACTACATTAGATAAAATTACAAAGACACATATGCACCACTTATAATGAAGTGATTCCGAAAGCGTTAGTCTTGAATAGCAAATGAGTGTTCCCTTTTCATAATATGCCATCTCTTACCTTCCGTGTCGTTTTTTTTTCGGTTACTACGAGTTACCGCTAAGAAGGAATAGCATCGCCAAACAGACATGACATTCAGAGGGCCCACACTTCGCTTCTCGCTTAATGCTAATCGCGCAGTAGCCTTCTCATGTAATATCATACCACGTGGCAAATTATATCTTATACGTTTTAGACAGCATCCGTGCACAGACCCTTGAATGTTGCTTACGCGCGAAGCCTGCTCGTGCGGGCACACCCCGCTCGCCATTCACCTAATAGCGGCAAAGGGTACTGGTTTTCAGTCGCCTAGAAAAAAAAAGTCACCAACCAAAACGCTGAATCAGGAGCCTTTCGAGGACTCGGCAACACCAAACGTTTGAAAAGTTGTTCATATTGTGTATGCGGCCCGGCATAATTTGTAACATCCGTCGGGATATTTTCCTTTTGCCATGAGAGTCGGGTTTCCTACTGACATTTGAGTAGTACTTCCGCGCTAGAAATATTCACAGTAACTGATTAAGCCAAAGCCATCCACGTCCTGGCTCATGGAAGCGTTCTAAACAAATCCTCTTTATTGTTTTCTACGCGATCTCTGCACACGCCGCGGAGCCCCCTGAACATCATCTTCGCTCTCTAAAGGCCCGTCCCGGCAGAGGCATTGCAGGCCCTCGATTGAACAGACGTTATGTAAAATATTGAAGCAAGGTTGGTACGTGAAGCTGATACGTATCGACGTAGATGGGCATTTTTTGTACATAATACATATTTGCCACTACATTTATGACCACCTGTGTCGAAATGAGCGTGTTTGTGTATCCCTTTGTCCTAACGGTCCCGCTATCAACATTCAGGAGATATTACTTGAGTTTTACATAGCATAAAACACCACTTTAGCGCGCCCATAACGTTAGCGGGCACACTAACTGTCGTGTAACGTGGCGCTATCCATTTGCGATTGCGGCGCGCAAACGTTAACGCCACAGCTAAAACGCTATACTAAAACTCTCTCCTTCCCCAATATTTTTACCGAAATGGTGTGTCATTCGCACGAAAATTTGTCAGGTAAAGTATTTTGTGGGTTTTTACCCAGCATAAAGTGGAATTGCCGATTTTTTTTACTAAACAGCACAAGCGTCTGTGGTACGAAACATTTGCGTAGCTATTGAGTACATGACATTTTTCAGAGGTGTGGGTAATGCCACCCTAACTCCTGCTCGCCGCCAATGTACACTGAGTTCTCGTTCCCGCCGACTCAAGGCCTTTAACCACATTCTGAGCTTTCACTGGAGAATCTGAATGAAAGGAACAACGTAACCAGCCCTGTGAATTACGTATCCAACCCGACCTACGCTCCCAGAATGCCCATAGTTGTTAGCAATTCTCAGCGCAACTCTAAATCAAATAATTACTCTCGAAACAATATGAAGGCTGCCTGGTGAAAAGCGCATGGGAAGGTTCTAATGATATTTTTAAAAGAAACAATTGCAGATGAAACAAAGACAGAGTTAAGAATAAAGAGCGGGTGTGCTTGTGTATCCTTCACTCTGTGTTCGTTCACGCTGGTTCTACCCTATGAAGGCCTAAAAAGCTCACATGTTGGGGACAATTAACCGCTAGGATATCAAAAAACATCACGCACCATTTCGTCTAAAGACGACGATGGTTGAGCGGGAGGCTTTCTTGTCATAGATTCTTTGGTTGGACAAACCTATACTGAGAGTATGCGTTACTCTGGAGATACGGACCACTTTTCTAGAATACCCACTGCAACTTTCGAGTGTGCACTCGGTAAGCTTAACGTGGGGGTCTGGGGTGTACGAGCGAATCGGTACCTGCTTGGCGTTCGCTTCGGCCGTGTAGAAATGGAGCAATCGGATATATGCCGCCTTCACAACGAGAGGGACACATGTTCGGTTCCGGCCATAGAAAGTGTTTTTTTTTTCTTTCATCAGTTTACTTTCAACATCATCGTCAGAAATTTTGACTTTTCTGCAGGGCATGTTGACGTACAACGGCATCACTGAGGGGGCTAAAGCTTCGCCTTAGGAATAATTGCATGTTCTGCTCCACTATGATGAATCTTCTATTTCGCTGCAACTATGACGGCTCTTGTAACCTCTTGAAGACATTCAACTTTGTCTTGCGGAAATAGAATGAGGAGCTGCGGTAAGAGACTTGTACTCAGCACTTCGAACAAGAGGTATCCATTTTCTTTGGCCTTGAACAGATTGAGGCTTAAGTAAACGGTTTTAGCCGCTGGAAGATCGTGCGCAACGCGGTAACTTGCTCGTCTATTCGCCCCGCATTGAATACGTTACCAGCACCCAGTAAAGGAGACTGGCGCGGGCCAGTTGCTTTGGCTCAGGAAAGCGCGGAACCCTGAACGCATCGTTTCGTCTGCTTGTGAAATGGTCTCGAGTATTTTAAAGGTGTGGAATGACGACAACGTACAGATGTCGCGTCGGCGAGAGAGTGAAGACCGCTGGTGGTCATTGATATTGACAGGGTGTCACACATGCCAAAAAAGGTTGTAGTCTGCTACAGGGCTGGAGCATTGTACTCGTATCCGTTCAACGTGAACACTATTTGTCTCAAAGCGGGCAATCGCCTCCAACCGATGGAAGACCGTGAGCGAAAGTGGACGCGTGCGGTTTCACAGGTGAAGAAAAAAGCGGTGTGACGCTCGTGTTCTACACAGTATTCCGCTATCCTCAGGCCGTTTCTTCTTCGCACAGGCGGGAAGGTGTTTCACCATTCGGTTAAGGAATCACGTCTTAGCAGTAAAAAACGAGCCCTTTCACACATAGGTGTTCACTACCACGAGTACCACTGTTTCATGAAAAGTGAGGAAACTACGAGGTTTTATGTGCAGAAAGATACACTAATCCGTGACTCTGGCTTCTATCCGCATGCTTGATAGTGGCGAAGCCTTGAAATTATAGCTTTCGGCGACCCACTGGCGGAATAGGAAACGCTGTCTCGTAGCTACCATTTGGGGATCGTGACAGTTACCTCAGCACTCGTTGGCGTCCAAGAGGTAAATGGATATGCTCGTGCTTCGTTGTATATTGTGTTGTATCTATTTGATATATTGCTAGTTTCTTTTATTCAAAATGTTTACAGTTCCTACCAATGTCAAACTTTTCTTATTCCGAAGTGCTAGCTTTGAACAAGGTTTTTTGGTAAGACATTCCTTCTACGTGTAATTAAACAAAACGCACGAAGGCGAAAGTGACTTATGTTTGGGCGCCGTCCACCCACAGAAGAAAATGGCAGCGTAATCACTCACGCCACCAGCGGTCTGCGGCAGAAAAACTACTCAGGTACTCAAAAAGGGCGTCTCCATAGTATACTGAAAATATTTGAATTTTGCGCGTGCATTACGAACAGACAATTTCAGGCGGCAAAAAATTATTACACTCCTCATTGTCCCGCTAATATTGACAATCCCTCAAGTTGTCTTGAAAATAGAGCCTACCATTCCAGAATCTTGACGTCGCCGTTGTTCAACAATCAGACAGGAAACATTCGCATGGCCACAGCTTGTCATGCGGTCCTACAAACACTTCGCCTATGATGAAGTCGCTGTATTTTTATGCATGGTGACACAGAGCACTCTAATGGCTCGACAGTGTGCCCGCGCAATTTTTGCGAAACAATGTAGTCCAGGGAAGGACGCCACATGGCTATGCCAAGGATTTTTAAGTTGCATGTATATTCTTTCTGCCAAAACAACCCCTATACCCGTTAAAAACGCGCTACCTACAACAACAGCGAAGTCTTGTCATTCACGGCTACCCAGCCCCGTGTACTTCGGTACGTCATCCACAAGGTAAAATATTAAACAAATGGTAGGGCTCGTGCCTTACACAACACGATGCCCACTATGAGTAGAGCTGCAACAAGAGCCTCCGTGCAGACATTCTGCCTAAAACACCAGAAGGACTTCTTCATCGCGTCCCCACACCATCAAGTAGACTGAAACACATCGCAATAAACCTCGCTGGCAATTTTAGTAGGTTGCGCAGAGAGAACAAGTGACATTTGCACGCACAAAGTGCAACATATTTAACGAAAAATCACCGATCTTAGAACAGCGATTCATAAGTCGCCCAATTATATCCCAAGCTTCTGCGACATTGAGCCCACAAGTGTTAATCAGAGACCGCGGCGTGCCATTAGCTCCAGAGCTTTTCCGAAGCGTCCTGCGCTGTAGCAACGCAGACCGCGAAACGGCTACGCCATCCCATTCTCGAATGGAGGAACCCAAGCAGTGTCTGATGGACACCTACGGGAACCATCGACCACCATGCTCGGCATCATGGTGCCGAACGTAGAAGACAAGTATTTGGACGCAGCAGTTGAAGTGCATGGTCAGGATCGACACGTATCGCAGTCCTGACAGCTCTCTCGCATTCATACAACGGTTAAGGAGCTGGTGGAAGCGGGGCAATAGATATGCGACACTCATACATAGAGTACTGAGACGGAAAGCTGGCGCAAGTTTGTATCACGACCTTGTTTATGGATGGCGACATGCCCATAGCAGCCGTCGACAATGGAAGCGAGCATGACAAAACGTTGCTCTGTAAAGACGGCGCCCTCCTTCAGGCTGTGCTAAATATAACCCCCACCTCGACAGCTTTCCTTCGCTTGCAGTGCGGCCTGTGACTGCTCGCATAAAATGTAGCGGTAGTACCAATCATTACCGATTGTGCGATCAGTGCCTATATTATCGGCCAGCATAAAAAATTTACAGTTCACTTCAGACAATCATTTTATGTATGAAAACTTTACGTACACAAGTAAACCGCATTGCTTTCATTTTTGCCTGCTCAACTAGCACTCTCTATTTCCGTTCAGTTTTTTCATATGAACATTGGGAAGCTTTATCTACTTTAGCTTTACTTTGGAAGCTTTTTTTTAAGTGCAGCTAGTCTATGCACGGGGAAAAGATTACGCGAAAGGCTTTAGTTTGTTTGAAGCTACTCAACAGGGCCATTCTGTGCATAAACTTCCCGTTATTATTACTAATCGACGGCAACCTCGTCAGCGGTTGCAGCGTTTCTACCATAAGAAGAGCCAGGCTTGTATCCGGTCCTAATCCAAACAAATCGACAAGCAGAGATTCACAGCCGTCCGTCGTCAACGGTGGCGGTGACAGCGGCAGTTATCTTCCCTTTAGCATTACGAACCACTGCCTGCGTACCGACGCGATGGAACCTGATGAAATGAAATTGCCGTTACCGTGCGGCTGCCGGCCTTGCTCACCTGTACGCGAAAATACCATGGCGTACCTTATATACGTGCGTCGTAAGCCATTCGCATTTGACCGCGCACTGAATGTTTCTTCTTGCATGTTGTCTGATGCACTATATGACACAGTGCGTGCCCAGTGCTTCTTCGTATTGATATTTCTGATCCAGTCTGTATAAAAACGCCCTGAATATTTATGTGCTTTATTCGTGTAGACTTATGCTCACTATGAAACGCGTAGAATGTATAGAACCCGTTAGCAAAGTGTTACCTATGCTCGCTTAATGCGGACAATATCCAGATGGGTTTGCGGTCACATGGCGCATGCCGGGTGCGTGCTTTCGCCAATTTAGCAAAATAGCTATTTCAGGTGGAAAAGCTCACATCACCCACATCGTCGCCCTAAAAAAATGGGCGCACTTCCCCCAGGGTAAATCAGCAAAGACCGAGCCCAACACACACAGAGAAATACGCATTAACAACGATGGCAGGCCAAGCAAACCTGTATAAATTCGAGAAATGTGGCTCAAAACAGCGTGAACCACTGTAAGGGCGTAGGAAATAACTAAAAAAAGCCAAACAAGCAATAAAAAATTCGGCACACAGAACCGCTGAGCATAGGCGAATTTCTTTCTATAAAACCGGTCATTGGTTGTACAGTAGTCTTCCAACGCGGTCCGAGCAAGAAACCTCTTCACCACTATTATGGAACATGAAAAAATTTAACTATGCGTTGCGCTACTTATCGAGGAAGCTGTCCTCGATGGAGACTGGGCGGCGTGACTGCGACGCAGGTGGTCTGAGTTCGTTTATGTGGTATGCCTGGCATCTTTCACAACCAATTGATGATTTTTTATGTTACCAACAGTATTTTTACATCACCAGGAGGATACTGACCAACCGGGTGCCCGTAACGGCCTCAACGAAGGTAACAATTATTTTGTTCCCATTCTTATCCAGCGACTGGCAAGGATGACCTAGCTTACATCGTTATTAAAGAGGGCAATCCGTATGTTCTTTCGAAATCGAGGCCACCATAGCAGCATTGTTTAATGAGACCCCTAGAACCCAAAACCCACCCACAAAAATTGCCCGCTCCAGAACCACCCACACTATTCTTGTTTGACGGGTATTGTTCTTGGCGTGATCATATGGATGTGGAATGGAGAACGTTCACATAAAAATGCATGAAAGAAGACCGCATTCAAGATGGCGACGATCGACTCTGCGCGTAAGTTGGATGATTGCGTCTTCGGCCTTTTTGGTTTTCCTGTAGTTTTTGCAGAACACAAGTGTCATAAAAACAGCCTTCCCCCACCATGCGTTTTTGTGTTATTCCTGATGCTCTCTCTGACGGAATAACGGGGGACATACCGCCTAAGCCGCTTCGAATGGCCAAAGAAGACCACATTTCGCTTGCTCCTAATTTGACGTTTTAAACGCGAGTTTGTCATTGTGAAAGAGAGTAATAAGGTAATCGCAATTAGCACCGCCCATTACGAAGCCTGCATTAGCAGAGACATCTGAGCTCCTGTTCTTTAGCAGCCCAAAGAGCAATTATCATTCTATGAATCCCCGGGGAAACGATGAAAAGGTTGGCTAGAGCAAAACAACGGGACGAGGAAGTTTATAGAGTACAACCCCAACATCGAAGCGAATAACGTTTTATCTCAAAAGTTTCGTTTGCAGTTGGTCCAAGCATTACGAGAGGTCTTTTGCGGCCTACACTCCAAAGAAAACTTTTTTGAAGGCATTCGTTCCCGTCTTGCGGAGGGAAACTGACGAGGTGCGGCGGCAGACTCAAGTTTACTAAAATAAACTTTAAATACTACCGGAGCTTAGAGCGCTCCTCAATATTTTCAAATACTTATTGCGTCTGAAAAACTACCTGCACTAAAATTGTGATTTGCGTTATTTACAAGGTTCTGGTTCTGTATTGCTATAAATATATATCCCGAAACCGCTGGAAAATAACTTTCTAATTCTACAGAAAAGCGGCTTTGGGAAACGCCAAGTAGCTAAGTATTTTAAACTTCGGCGACACGAGGTTAGACACTAAGTTTTTGTGAATTGAATTTTAGCCACTTTTAGGCTAAATACGTGCTGGTTTACCTTTAGAAGAATATCAGCAGGGACGTTTTGTTACGGAATGCTCCTTAGTAATTTTAATGTCGTCAGATGTTTTATATCGCCCAAACCCATCTCAGAATAGATTTCAGCGTCAACATGCTCTGAACGCACATTCCTACGCTTTCGCAATAAAAATATTGCTGATTTTTTTATCAGGCAAATTAAAATAACCCCTTCATGAATAGCACAAATGTACGGAGCAATGCATGCGTTACGCAGCATTTTTTTCGCATTGTGCTTCTCAGTGCGCTGATCCAACCAGGCTAATCTATTTGGCTGCACGTTCACGTACAAAAAATGGCAAGGTATCCCCGTAGTAATGAAGCCATTATTCTTTTTAATGCCTTCAAACACACTTACTATGAATGCAGGAACCAGCCGTTGGCAATACCAAGGACTCAAGAAAGTATCCGCAATTTTATGTGATGCTTTTCCCATTTGAACGCCTGCAATTAAAACAAAATTTTAGTCTCAAAGTTAACGTGTTAACAATGGATGCTTATACATCCTTCGAACGCTACATCTAACATTGATCATTTTGTGACTACAGATGACCCGAGTTATTTGGTAGAAATGCAATTGGGTATACGGGCGGGTAATAACTGCAACCTTGTCATATTTTTGCGGGTGCATGGAAGCTCTGTTTTTTTCTTCTGGAGAGACGATATTTGAAATGTATGTCCAGAAAAAACGCATTGTCTTGCTTGCTGTAAAACCTGAACACCATAAAGTATTGGAAGTTTTACAAACCCTAAATAAATTAAACAAGCCAATCCTAAAAACCGGCAGCATTACTTTATCGCCAGACAGGTATCCGGAGCGAGCAATTATTCGTGCTTTGTTACCACAATTCATCTTGCTTACTGACGCAATTTTCGCCGTAGCGCGACGAAGACATCCATACACGATGTAGCACTACAAAAGACGCTCTAAGTTATTCGTGCCAAATGGTAAAGAAACGAAAGTGATGAAAGAGAAGTGGATACAAAGTAGCACAAACCAAGAAGCTAGTATATAGTGGCAGGCTTTCGTCTTGAAAGCATGTAGGCAGAAATAATTGCCCCGAACAACTCTGACACCTCAGAGAATTCTCTGATCGTTGAGAAAACAATATTTCACAGGCGTACCAATGAGTTGATATAAAAATTGCCAGGATACATTATATTTGTTTGCATAGTTTTAATAGGAAAGCAGAAAGGAAACGACAGCTGGTGAATTGACCTTAGCCCCTGGTTGCAGCTCTCACCTTTACTGGTCAATCCCTCTTAGGAGGCATGCCGGATTGTGGGTGCGTGTGTTGACGCATAAGCCTAATTGTAATTGGAAAAATATTGGCTGAGGTGCTCTGACAGTAGCTCGAAATTGTCATTTCCCAAGATCTTTTAAAGTGAATATGTGACCATTCCTAAGACTTTTCGCAACATCTTGCTGAGAGGCTTCTACCCTATCGCGTTCTTCATAGAGGCAATAGAGTTGGCGAAATGTATACCTTAACTATAGTCACAAGAGTGTTAGGGATTCATAGCACACAGGAACATTTATCTAAACTTCCAAAGCTGCGTTTGAGGTGGGGTGGCAATCGAGCACTGGTATATACCTTGCCAGGTGCAGTGCTTCCATTGGTTTGATTTCTGGTACGTGTAGAATCCCAAGATCAGTCAGGACCCGAAAGTGAACTCCTACTAATCGACGTAAGATTGTATGATGAAACCCCCGTGATAGAAATGCTAAGTTATAGTATAGTATCGCCAGGCGAAGCCATACCACCTTCACCTCCAACGAACACAACCAGACCAATCTACCTCAATAGCTGTGTTCCAGATTCCGAAGGTGTTCAGTGATTATCAAGAAAATTGCCTGCGCTGCTCCCTGGGAGTCATTCCCGTCCCTGCCACAATTTGTTTTCTAAATGCACATACAATATAGGGGCCATCATTTGCTCACACTGCTCGATTTTAGTGAATGAGAGTTCACAGGGAAGAATAAAATTTGCATGTGTTATGGTCTTCTAGCCAAAGTAAACCGTTTGTCTGATTTACAGAATCTATCCACTACTAGCCTTTGGCTGTACGCCAAAGGCTAGTAGTATATTTGTGTAACTACTGGTGAAAAGGTGAAATTGAGATCGATAACCCGATCCCGGAAACGCACTAAACGTACAGCCAACAGCTATAAAAAATACTTAGCCTCTATGCGGCAACCGAACAACTGGAATGTCGAGCGAGTATATTTGACATGGCGGAGCAGAATACCATACTGTTTATGTGAATATTTAACAACGTAAGGTGAAGCAATATCAAGCTCCCAATATATTTCACGTCGTAGCGTAATTCCAAATGAAACCCGCTGCACTGGCTCCGTGGCTGTGGTCTTGCGCTGTTGAGCCGAAGGACGCGGGTTCGATTCCCACTGTGGTGGCGCATTTTTGATAGAGGCAAAAAGCAAAAACACCTGTGTTTTCGCAATTTCGACGCAAGTTAAAAATTCCCAGGTGGTCCAAATTAATCCGGAGCCCTCCACCACGGCGCGCCTCATCGCCCGCGTAGCGTAGGCGCGTTAAACCCCCACAATCAATTAAATGAATTGATCTAATTCCAAATTAACAAAAAAATGTCTCTAGAGATAAAAAAAGTTTTCACGCCATTAGCGTGGTGACTGACTAGTCTGGAAAATAAATTGCTACAACCATATAACATACGCTTATAATGTGCTCTTTTTTTCCAACCTATATTCCGCATAATAGGTAGCTAACAAGCGGCCGCATCTGCGTTGACACATAAGTGAAAGATAGCCACCCCTCATAACTATGCCTGTCTCTGTAAAACAACGCGTTCAGTATATTTTGCCCTCCTACGGCAGCATTCAGAAGTTGCTTTCACGAAAAGCCAGCTTTGACTGTGTCGAGTGCAATAATTTAGGTTGGTTGATAGAGATCTGAAGAATGCTAATCACGCCATGTCATTCTGAAAGTGTGACACGTGGTGTTTACAAGAAGAATTGACAACCCCTATCGTAAAGAGTTCGGAAGCACTATATACCCGCTGCGGTACTATCGTACGGGATCTGACGAGCAGCGGTAAGTTTCCATCATTTCTGAAATCGGGCGAGTGGTGTTGCGATGTTCACGTCATCGTTCGGGATGTGAAGAGGAGAAACACATACGCGGCACGGTCGGAGCTCGTCAGCTGACTACGAAGGCGCGTGCAATGAATCCAGAGCCATTTGGTGCTCTTCTGAGTCCCCACATTCAACAAGTATGGATCGCTTTTCACGGGTTAGTGTGTCGCACAAAAGCAAACGAGAAGGCGACCCAAGTAGTGCCAAGTAGCACTATCGCAACCCACTAACGTAAGCATTTCCAACCTCCGAGCTTTTATTTTTGAAGCAATGGTTGACACTGCGGGTCGAAAATCTGGTGCGCTAAAGGTAAGTGGGAAATACTCAGCGAAATGTCTAACGGCGATAAGAAAGAAAAGAAAAGTAACGGAGTGCAAAGTCGTTGGTGTTTTTGTCTGGATAGGAATCGAACCAAGGGCTGCAGAATGCGAGATGACACGCCTCGCCGACGCCACGACAGCTCGATTCAATTATGCTTTATTGCTCACAGAGTAATCAACAGGCAGTGTTTATGAACAGTGGTTATGTACAAGAGGAGGTCCTGAAGTCAAAGACTGCGGGGAGACCTCAATGGCTTTTTCTAAGAAGACGTAGTGAACTGCCGCGCTCATTCAAATTAAAGCGTGCGTTAGAGGTTTCTACAATACTATGAATGGTCTCCGCGTACTCGTTGCAGAAGTAGAAATTAGGCAAGAAACGAAGCCCGTTTCCTCTAAATGTTCTCTGGGCTTGACGAAGCAGCTGGAGCCATCTTTTGTTTATAGCGATGATAATTGTAAGGTCTTCTTTTCTTGTAAGTCTACCATGTGGCATCCACTCGTACCGGCGTTCCTACGGCGAGAGGCCTTCAGTGCTGTTATTAGTCAGCATACTCGGGCCCAACTTTTATACAGGGACAGCTCGCGCCCCTGCAGGTGCCACAGTCGCTCAGAGGGCATCCAGCCGCCACGCGTCCCGCAAGCTGCCGCCATATTTGCCCAGTCTAAGCATTCGAATTGGGGCTGCGTTTGGTCGCGACGCACTGATTTGGCTGCATTAAAGTGGTGACCGATATATCGTCCAATCGTAAACGTCCTCCTGGTTTTTACGGGTTATTCTCATTTTCTTTCAGATTCTCTATGACTTGCTCCTGCAGCGGGCACGTGCGCTCCCCTCCATTGCCACCAGTGGGAACCCAGACCAGTAATGAATACGTCGAAGAAGAAGGCTGTTCTACCCAAATGGACCACGAAGAAGCCGACGACGATCCAACCGGTGGCTGGAAAACCTGGACACGTGTCAAGCCAAACAAGAAAACGGCCATCACGAGACTGCATCGGGTAAGTAGGCCCCGCTTCTTGCTTTTGCTAAGACCGCTCTCGAAAATAAGTGTTAAAGATATTCCCAAAAACGCACTAGCAATGCTTATCGGCGCATAAGTTCCCTCATCGGAACTAGCTGAGCTCGCAGCTCATCGATATGATGTAGCAGGTAACAGCATCCAACTGACTGTGTACCATCCTGCACATGCCTCCAAGCTAACGGCTACCACTCATGTCCGCTTTATGCATCACACCCAAGAGATCATCGTCCCTGTTGAAATCAAGGCATCTCCAAATCGTCCCAATACATCCCGCGGGGTTAACACAGTTGAAGCAGGTTATTCAAATGTAACAATCCTTCAGTGGCTACGTTGCGAGCAGGCGGACATTTTGGCTGTCCAACACATTGGAAAGACCAATCGAACAGTCCTGACCTTCGATTCACCTACACTCCCTCGAGTGGTCAAATATTACATGGCCATCGTACGGGTTAGTCCATACTCCCCTAAGCGAATGATCTGCTTCAACTGCCATAACATCGGACACATGACTAAATACTGCCCCAAGCAACCAGTCTTTAGAAACTGCGGTCGCAACCACAATCAGGAAGAGCCTTGTGAACGTACACTCTTCTGCGTGGCCTGTAAAGAAGATGGCCACCTGACCCTAGACCCGAAGTTTGCCAGCAGAAAGGCAATCCCGCGACAGCACTCTCAGCGCGTTCAGGACGGGGTTTCTTGGGCGGACTGCGTACGTGGACATTCGAAATATGCTCCAGAAAGCGGGATGCAATCCCAAACTGTGAAGTCACATACGACCTCAGCCGCGACCTCTATTAATGAGGCTATTTTGGCACAGCAGGACAGCCTGCGCTCTGAACTCCGTCAGCTGCGAGAGGAGAACGCGCAACTCAAGGAGGAGATTGCCACGCTCCGTCAGGGTATTCCTCACCAGTCGCAGCTACCACAAAAGACTGATTCATCCAAGCTCCCCCCGAAATCAGCGCAACGTATGCGCCCGAACATTTCGACGACCCAGCGCCGTAGTCGCAGTGCTAGCAATAAACGAACCCCGACATCTCAACAGCATTCAAAGGAGAGTACGGATTTGATGCAAATCCTTAAGTTCATTCGCGCGGATCTTCAACAGGAACGGCGTGAACGCCAAACGGATATAGAAAGGCTCCGTACTCATTCTGACAGTTACGCCTCGGAAACAAAGGCCATGCTGCAATTAATTACCAGTAAACTCCCGGGACTGCCCAACGAGGTTGAACCGCCCCCTAGAAAGGATGCACCAAGAAACGCGCTGACTCAATGAAGCACTCCCTTAAGATACTACAATGGAACTGCCGTAGTTTTACTCAAACCAGCTCCATACTTTCAAACCGCACCCCTCACATTTCACCCTTATTAATTCTACTTCAGGAAACGCGGGTCACTCCTAAAGTCTATGGCTTTACGACTTTTACAGAACCTTCAATTACGAGAAGGGGCCCAGGCCGTAGCCCACAATGCACGCCCTCAATTATTGAACAAACGGTGGTCCTGGTCAGATCAGACTTGGGTTGTTACAAAATTTCTGTTCCTGGCCGAAATTCCGGACATCATGAGGCTGTCATCGTCCACCTTCGCCTCCCGGACGGCAAGCCACTGATTGCAGCCTCGGTTTATTACAGACGAGCAACTGGCTCTCAAAAATCTATTGCGTACAACTGGCTTCGACATTTGGTTCTAAATATCCCAGAACACCGATCATTATCGGCGGGGATTTTAATGCCAAAAGTGCGACCTGAGGTTACGCTCAAACAGATGGCCGTGGTGCCCGCCTCGAGGAAACATCGGAAGACTGTAATCTCATTATCATCAATGATCCTATGCAACACACGCGGATTGGCCTACATCCCAAGTAACAGAACTCCTCCCCGGACCTTGCTTTAGCTTCGCCTGGCATTGTCAGGGACTGGAGCACCTTTACAACAACGTGGGGCAGCGATCATTATCCTATTCTCATCACTCTTAACGGAAAACGCTTCCGAACACGCCAGTGCCTATCCCGAATCAATTGGACAACCTACCGGCACATCTCCTCTTTGTCCACGCCTCAATCACTCGAACAGATCATTACTACTTTCCAGGAAGCCAAAGATCTCTCTGGTGAATACATTGACTGACGACAAAACCCCGGCTATGGACGCCCAGATGGCGAACCTGTGGAAGAGAGCTCAAACTCTTACCACCCTGTACATTGCTAGCGGGAAACGTCACCGTGATCTCCTCAAGATGAGAAAACAATTCAAGCTAATTAGGGAATACCAACGCCCGCTCGCCACCGAACAATGGCAGAGCCTCTGCGCAAGACTCGGCAAGGAACGCGGCCTCTCCAAGTTATGGCAGGTTACCGTGGCATGTCCGGCAAGCGCAAGGATAAGTCTACGCTATTCTCCACACTCACTCTACAGGACACCCCTGAAGCTGTGGAACAGCAGCTCATAACTACGTTTTTTCCCCACGCTTCCCTCACTGCTGTTCCCCCTCTACCCAGCATACCAGTATCGGAGCCTGTTGAGGAGCTAGATCTCCCCTTCACCTTTCGGAGCTCCAGGCTGCCCTCCACCAAGGCAAACCACGTTCGGCGCCGGGCCATGATGGGCTCACTTTGCAGCACCTTTGCAACCTGAATGAAGCTACCCACCTAGTGCTTCTCGACGTTATCAATGACCTTTGGGCTACAGGGACCGTTCCGGACAACCTCAAGCTCACGCTCGTCCATCCCATTCCAAAGCCTAACAAAGACCCCTCCAACATGACTAACCTTCGGCCCATTTTCTTGACACCAACAACCTGCAAACTCATAGAGCGTCTCATAAATAATCACATGAAACACTACATGGAATACGTCCGGCCATGGCTCCACCCATCACAAACTGGCTTCCGGACCACACCTGGGTACCCACGACTGTTTATGGTTGCTGCGACGAGTGATCAATCGCACTTCCACAGCAGGCAACCCCGACTATGTCCTTGCCATTGACATGCGTAAAGCGTTTGATCGCGTGAGCCAAACTGCAATCCTTACAGAATTGGCACAAGCATTCCCAAGCCAGCGAGCCCAAAACTGGATCCGGTCTTTTCTAGACAACCGCCCCATAAGTCTGAGCGCCACGCACCCGGGATGGAGCCCCAAGACCTATTATCTGGACAGGGGCGTGCCTCAAGGCTCTATCCTTGGTCCTGCGCTTTTCAATTTGGCAATTGGCCGTGTAGCACGGCAACTAGAAAAGGATTCTGCTGCACGCTTCGTGATTTATGCTGATGATGTTACTGTATGGACTGAAGCTGCCGACTACACATCGACTGAAGACATGATCACTGAGTTGCAGGCCGCAGCTCACAGCCTCACGTCGAACGTTCCAACGTTAGGGCTAGACTTGGCTCCTGAAAAAACAGAGTTTTCGGTGGTGCACGGACGGCATAAAATACCTCCTGATATGCACAGCACCATCTATCTGTCTGACACACCAATTAAGTCTATGTGCGGCAAAATTAGACTGTTGGGTATCCCATTGGCCAGACACAACAGCGCACAGTGCTGGATAAAGCAACTTCGATGTACCTGGAAGCCAATGCTTCATATAATCTCTAGAATGTCAAATAAGTACGGAGGGGCCCAACAAGCGGCTTGCATTACCCTAGCACGAGCAGTGGCTCTATGCCGCCTTCTCTACGGCGCCCCTGTATATACCCTCTCAAACAGTCACAATAAGCAATTAGCAGTACTACACAGGGCCACGGTCCGAACAAAATCATCATCGTTATTTCAACATCAACAACTACAACAGTTCTCGATGCTGGGGGCACAATCAAAAAGCCGTGGCTCGGCTTGACTGGGAGAGTGCCCCATATACATGGCAAAACACACAACTAAGTAAAAAACACACAACTAAGTAAAAAGTAGCAAACGCACCAGTCACATAAATGCATGTAAATTTTGCACAACTTACAAATTACACACAACTAAGTAAATTTCACACAACAGTACAAATAGGCGTACTTTGTAGATACACAGATGTACATCGGCACTTTCACTTTTAATTATACAAAAAAATAAATAAAACAGTCAGCAACACTCAATCTGCGCGTAGGTTTGCGCAAAAAAAAAGGAAAACGATTATGAACCTGGAATCATTTAAGAATGTTATTAAACTTTGTTACTGAACACCTGACGTGTTCAGTAATTGAGGAAGCTGGTAACGCAACATCTGGAAGCCGTAATTGGTGCGGCTGTGGGGGACATTCCAATACCAGTATTACGCGTAGGGTAGTTTATCTTTTTTAAACTTAAATCGGCTATTGTGTTCAGGTACGTGTTTTATTTTTCAAGACATGTTCTGTACCGGCGGAGTAGTTGCAGCCTATAGAGGTCATTTACAGGCGTTATTGATAAGGACCTGAAAATTGGGGCTGTATGCGCGTCGTAAGGGGCATCTGCTACTATGCGGACTACCTTTTTTGTAATAGCATCAGTTTTTGATGTGGTTTGAGTTGGTAGTGGTACCCCACACCAGGTGACCGTACAAAATGTTGGATAGAAATAAAGAGTTGTAAATGATCATCTTAACTGAGGGTGGTACGAAAAACCGAATCCTAGACAGCATGCCTGTTATCCTAGACAGTGTGCCTCTTACTTTATCAATATGTAAATCCCATAGCATGTTTTCATGAAATATTATGCCTAGGCTCTTTACCGATTGAACAACTTCAATGCTCTCTGCATCAAGCATAAGGGGGGGTGATGAGCACAAGGCTTTATTTTTGGGTCTGAAAAATACAGCCTTTGTTTTATTAATGTTAATTTTTAAGGAAGAGTTGTTGCTCCAGGAATATAATCGCGCAAGAGTTCTGTTGGCTTTTTTTGTTATATCTGGAATATTTGGGCCACAAAAAAGTAGGGTTAAATCGTCAGCATATATAACAAATTTGGCGTTTTCATCAATGCGGACAACATCGTTAATATAAAGGTTGAACAGTAATGGGCCAAGTATACTGCCCTGTGGCACACCTGAACGAATGGGCTTTATTTCGGAACGGTAGCCGTTAACTACAACCTGTTGTTGCCGGTGCTGTAAATATGACTTTAGAAGTTTCAAGAAGCATCCCCGAAATCCGTAATACTCCAGCTTTAAGCATAAAGTTTCATGATTAATGCAGTCGAACGCTTTTGAATAATCTATAAATATTCCGAGTGTGTAACAACGTTGCTCAAATGCGTTTAAAATTATCTCTTTTTGAGTTAACAGTGCCGATTCTGCAGACCTCCCTTTCGTGAAACCGAACTGGAAAGGTGTTATTATATCATGTTTTTTCAAGAAACTAGTCATCCTGTTATGTAATAGCTTTTCGATACATTTGGAAAAAATTGGAATAATAGATATAGGCCTGTAGTTAGATAATTTATTTTTATCGCCGCCTTTAAAGATAGTGGTGACTTTAGCAATCTGAAGCTTTTTTGGAAATATACCACATGAAAATATTAGGTTTATGATATATTCCAACGGAGAGGCAATTATACCGGACACATACTTCACAGGTTGTATTTGCAGCTCATCAATATCAGAGCTTTTGCTGTTGTTAAGTAGTTGGAGCGTTTTCTTGCACTTCCTCGCCTTGTCACGGGGCTTAAAAATGCACTATTAACGACTTCCCGTCCCATATAATCCGTACAGCTGTGAGAATGAGGAATGCTCGGAGCAGTCACAAAGAAGTCATTGAAAGTGTTCGCTAATTCTGTACCTTCTATAATGGTGCCATTTACACTAACTTTATCGCAATTAGGGTTATGGTTGGGGTTTATTAAATTGTTTAGGCGTTTCCAGACAACATCTGTTTTTTTAATTACTTCTTCATTGAACAAGGTGTGCATGTACGTTCTCTTAGCGCTGCGAGTGACCGAGTTAGCCTTGTTCCTGCAAGCTTTAAATTTCCTGAGGTCATCTGATTTTCTAGTTTTTAGAAATTTTTTATACATATGTCTTTAGCTCTTATTGCTTTTAAGCATTCTTTCGATATCCATAGTTTCCGAGCCTTAGATGGTTGCTTTCTTTTCTCGTAAGGGAAGCACTCTTTGTAAATTTTTTCAAATATCTCAAAAAAGGCTGCATATGACTCATCTGGGTTTAAACTGTGCATATACGTCGTCCCCAAGCGACTTGCTCAAGTTTGCTCTTAAAGTTTTGTAGCGTATATTCATTAATATTCCTGACACGTTTAGGTAGCAACTGCTTGTTGTACTTTGTCTTTGGTGTTAAATTATTCATGAATAAGTATATTGGAAGATGATCACCAATATGAGCGGCTATGGTGCCACACACCTGGATTTCTTTTGCGTTAGTGATAAATGTGTCGAGGAGCGTTGCTGTGTTTTCTGTGATACGAGTAGGTTCACGTATCACACTTACACAAGCATTGCTTTCTATAATTAGGCACAGTTCTTTACGAATTGAGGAAGGTTCGAGAAGGTTTACGTTAATGTCGCCGCCAAGAATTAAGTTGAGGTTATACTGGTTTACCCAACCCAAATACCCACCAAGAAAAGAAAAAAAATTAGTAGCATTTCCGCAGGGGGGGGGGGGGGCGGTATATGACGCAAAACACCGATGTGTCACATCGCACAGAAAGCACTTCATAATGTTCGGTTGTTAAAGAAAATTGTTCCACCAGTTCACATTCAAGTTCACGTCTTGATAATAGCAGAACTCCCCCACCCTCTTTGCCAGGCCGATTCAAGAAAAAGAAGTGTATCCGGGCATGCGCAATACCTCATAATCATGCTTAAACCATGTTTCCGTTATGAAGATAACGTCAAACTGAAAGTGTAAATTTTCCAAGAAAGCGCATATTACGTCTTCCTTGTTCCGTGCCGACTGCGCATTGAAATGAAGAAGGAAAGTCGAGGTTTTGTGTGACTGAGAAGCGGCTAAATTTGTGCGGTGTTAAATGCCGGTTACTTTCCATCCCTTCCATTGTGGCATTCAACATCCTACATCAGCTGTCTTTATATATTGCATCTTGTCAATATCTGCTAGGCATGAAATGCGCAGTATGCGTGATGACTCTGTTTTACGGCCGAAGATTTTGCCGTCCCTTGTCCAAACAAAGCGCCATCCCCGAGTTTTTCTTTTTTGCAACTGCAGCGCCAAGCAGCTTTTTAGTGCAGGGCAAAGGTGGTCATTCAAGAAAATTGGGGCTTGCTGCTGGAAGCCAAAGTCGGTTGTCGAAAGACGCTTCTTCCGCGCCTTTTCAAGGAGACTGTCACGTTTAGTGCGGCTGCAGAACTGTACAATTATGTTTGATTGTGAAGTATCCCTGCAGGGGACGCGGTGGCATACTTCGATGTCATCTGCAGTGATGGATTCCTCAACAGAACGCCCAATTATGTCCAGAATGTCAGGTAGACTTTCATTTTCAACTACAGGGACACCTTTTATTTCAATGTTCCGGTTTCTCGAGTACTGTTCCAGCTCCACGATTCGTTGTTCATGAACAGAAACCTGCCTTCTAAGCATCTGGCAGTCGGACTGAAGCGACTGGTTCATTTCGCGAAGTTCGCTATTTTCTTTTTTTAGTCCAGCGCAGAGAGAGGTAAGCTCCTCGAAAGTTTTGTTGAAAAATTCAAGACTTGCTTTAATATCTCGGTTTTCCTTTCTCATTTCCCGCTCAAGTGACGCTCGCATGTCACGTAAATCCTGGCGGAACATCCTTCAGCGCATTTCAATCTCTTTTTTAACCCATATTTACTCATCAACACTTTGGCAGCCGTGGCGATGCAACTAAGTGAGAGCGTGCAAGTACAATAGGTAAAGTTCCAACCTGCAAGATAGGTGAAGCCAGCGTAAGTGCTGGGTCTACTGCGCCGCCACAGCTGCTAAATGAAGGCGACGGGTCCTGCTCGTGCTTATATGTCGTGATCCTGGCGGTGAGTGCAAGATCCTGCGCTGACGTCCAGGAGAGGGGGGTCAGCGATCGGAGCGGTGATGGACGTCAGCAGGCAAACTTTGCAGTCAGCATGGCTTTCTGTCTACGGTACACATGCACTGCCGGGGAACTGCAAGATAGGGAAGCGAGCGTAAGTGCTGGGTCTACTTGCGCCGCCACAGCTGCCAAATGAAGGCGACGGGTCCTGCTCGTGCTTATATGTCGTTGATCCCTGGCGGTGAGTGCAGATCCTGCGCTGACGTCCAGGAGAGGGGGTCAGCGATCGGAGCGGTGATGACGTCAGCAGGCAAACTTTGCAGTCAGCATGGCTTCTGTCTCGGTACACATGCACTGCCGGGGAACTGCAAGATAGGGGAAGCGAGCGTAAGTGCTGGGTCTACTGCGCCGCCACAGCTGCCCAAAAAAAATAACTGGTTTGCCGCGACATACCCGTATACATGCCCTCGAAAAGGCTACTCCTCTGCCTCCTGTGGAAGCCCTGCTTTCTGAAGCTGCCCTCCAACACGAACAACGTCGATCTCTTACGGGTCAGGGAGCGGTGCTCGCAGCGTGAGATGCTCGAACAATGTTGCCACCACCGCTGAGTCCGGCACCGCCTGCCCCCTGGGAAAGGCCACTTCGGACATCGCCACATCAGCGACCTGGCATTCCCACAGCAAGGATGTGTCCTCGCCAAAAAGCCCTTTGTCGCATCCTGGGGGCGAAGCTCCCAGATAAAACTGACATCTTTACTGATGCCAGCCTGGACCACTACCGAATGGGCCTCGCGTGGCATTGTCCAGCACGACCCGAATTTGATGGTTCCATTACGAAACATATACTTTATCCGTCTCCCACTGAAGCCGAACTGCGTGGCATTCTCCATTCACTGGACCATCTTGCCTACAACGTCTCTGCTCCACTACCTGCCGGCATTCGTATTCTCACTGACTCCAAAAATGCTACTGACGAGTTCAACAAGGCTTTCTCTGACCATCCTACTGTCCACCAGATTCAAGCTATGGTCAACATACTCGCTCAGAATGGCACTAAAACTCGCCTGGCATGGATACCGGGACACATGATGCAGGGACATGGCAACCAGACCGCGCACTCTGCGGCTAGGGAGAGCCTTCTCGTAACCCCTCCGCTGGATGACCAATCCCCTGCTGCTGTCTCGCCCACCTCCTTTCGCCTGCAGCTGGACCACGTTCGCCACGCGCGCCGATGCCGCCTAGCATCAAGCACTCCGCTTGGCTAGCTACACGGCATCCCTTCCCTACCACGCCCAGCCGAAATTTTCATTGATAAGACTCTTGCGAACGCTGCTGTCACTCCTCACACAATATACAAATGGGACGTCACTGTCACTCCTCACACAATATACCCTAGGTCGTCACTACCCCCACGTTGTCCGCACTGTTCACCGACTTCTATCGCGGACTTGAACCATTTAATCTGGCACTGCACTGCCTTCTCAGACCATCGATATATTATCGAAAATGCACTCCCAAATGGTTCTTCACCAGCTAATCACCCATACCATGACCCCCAATTCCTTGCCGCGCTAGGCACTTTTTCCCTTGAGAGCGGTCTGGCTCGAGTAGTGTGAGCCGGGGCCTACAACCCATTTGGTCCGTCAAACTGGACAATTAGATCCTCTATGGCCCTTGAAGATTCAAGTAGTGTTAATCCTCCCTCCCTGCTATTCCCATTTCCCCCCTCTGGGCAACCGGCCGTCCCATCCCAATAAAGGGCTTTACTACTACTACTCCTGCAGCGGCGGGTAACTGCACCCCCGTCCTCGGTCTTTAGCGCACAGTGACGTTTACTCATTTTTGAAGTCGTATTGTTTTTTTCTAACAAAGAATTTATAACCATCATACAGGCGTATGCTTCAGGGTAAAATGACAAGAAAAACTATGCCTAGAAGTAAATATGCGTGGTTCGGAGTACATCAATACGAAATGTAGTAAGTACGCTACAATGCGCAGAACGCGGCCGAAAGACCATAATACTAAAGGGAAAGCAAAATAACAGTGTCAGTTCAGAGAATTTGCACAAACTTGCAAGGATTAAAAGTGCGCCAGAAAGACAACAGACTAAAGCATGAAATGAGGTGCACAGTATATTTTAGTATTTCAGCTCAAACGTTCTTAAATCTAGGCAAATACAAAAGCACGAAGAGAAAATTGTGTAACTTTTATTACAGGTCGCAAAACAAAAACAAATTCCCAGTCTGCAAAACGGGGCAAGCGCGCGTGATTTTCAGTACACCATAAATATATTTCTTGCGCTATAGTGCCGCACGGAGCGCAAACGCAATAAAGCAAGTAAAAGGCCACACCCAATATTACAAAGATGCTTACCTTCCCGCGACTGCACAAGGATATGCAAATTTGAAAGCAGGGTATTTAAGCGCAACTACTAGGTTGCTGATCACAAGAAATGGGGCTTTAACTTTGCTTAGTGTTGTACAATGATAGGTGTAAAAAACCTTTTAAAAGGGTACATTTTGTTTGGTAACTTTTCAGTCAGCTGATTTTTTTCATTTTCCCTGCTGGGCTGATGCTCTCTTCGTCATATGCAAGTGGTTATTTATTTCTGATGTGAAAAAACAAATGCAGCCGGCACTAAATAAGGAAGGGAATCGCCTCTGCTGTCGTTCCCACAGACTAGAGTCAAACGCAGCAGGAACTGCGCCAGAGTCGAGAAAAACCTTTTCAGCAATGCCCATGTGGAACCAACACAGGCAATTTTTTTTTGTGTAAATGGTAGAATGTGCTCTTCCGAGTTGAGTCGACAGCATTGCTCCATTGATGGTCTGGTTGCCATTCATGGTCTGCTTGTCAGAGTCCACCATCGTGGTTTGAACTTATTTAAACAGGTTGGCAAGCCAACAAACTTTGCTGGAAAGGTGTTGGGCCTCAGAATCAGTATGTCGCGCTGCATTGACAGAGCATCGCCGTTGACGACGAATTTATCCGCATGGACGATATCAGTTGAGTCAAAATGGTTCCCGAGCACACGCAAGAATGTGGACCCGAAGTAGAAGTAGGCTGTTTCTTCTCGCAGATTGGCCTCCTTCAAGTTTTTTATGGTGCCCTCCGCCGCTCGCTTACAGAACAGACAATCTCTTTCCTTGGTACCTTCATACCCGAGGTGTTTGGCAACCTTTTTGAACACACTAATTAAACCCCATATTAATAAATTGCGTAAAATTCCTTGGTCTTGCCACATAATTTGCTCTATTTCGAAATGCGTGATGTCAGTATTTTTTGTTTTCTGAGGTTTCATGTCTTTTATTTTGTATTTTTTGCCGGCAGGCTGTCAGTATAATATATAATCTTGGGCGGGTCTGTTTCTGTTTGCGTTGTATGCAATAATTACGGTGGTGCTGCGGTATTACTGGATTATTTTACTGAATAAATGGGAATTTTTGCATGTGCAGTGTGTACCACAATTTGAATGTCTACTTTTTACAATACCTGTATATTAAGGGGCACGGACTCCGTCAAGCCGCTTTATTGGCTTTTTGTCCATGCTCCAGACATCTGTAAGTGTGTGGATGTCAAATAAGCAGATTGATTGATTGATTGATTGATTGATTGATTGATTGATTAATCGATTAATCGATTGATTGATTGATTGATTGATTGATTAATTGATTGATTGATTGATTGATTGATTGATTGATTGATTGATTGATTGATTGATTGATTGATTGATTGATTGATTGATTGATTGATTGATTGATTGATTGATTGATCGATCGATCGAAGGCCCTTTACCTACCAAACACCTCCAACTGACTCTGCCCCTGTCGCTTAGCCTTGGCCTCCACTCTAACCGGTTCCCGTATGTTATCTTTAGCACAGCGCTGATTTACTGGTAGCGCTGAATAAGCATCCTGTGGCAGCCAGTAAATCCTACGGCGCGCTGCCACATGGTAGGGTCACGTGGTATAGTGACGTCGGTTCCAACTTTGATGTTACTTTTTATCTCTAGGCTTCACGCGTTTGAAGTGGCGCCACCTCCCAACCTCCGTATCTTTCACAGCCTTTCTTCACGCTCGGCCCAATATTATCCTTTTATTGAAACGTAACTTTGCCAATCGGTACCTGTAATTAAACGGACGTTGCTTTGATGAGCGAAATGCCAACGGTTATTGCTTTGTATAGTTAGGAATCGATTTAGGCGTAATAATGGGGTGACTCCTCTATCGCATTTATACGTACGGAGAAGACAAGAACACATAAATTGAAAAATTATGATTCTGATGAGAATACCTGTCGGGAATTAAACTATCATTTCATTGTACTTTTATCATTGCCTACCTCAATGACTGCTACAAAACAAGCAGAATATGCTGCATTTGGTCACAAATTGGCCGAAATAAAACCAACTTATTTATCTGACGGCTTAGTTATTGCCTCGTGAGTCAAACCTTGACATATATGGGGGGAACCACTATCAGAAGTATCGACGTTGTGACTTTTTAACATCATTTCAACTTTAACGCTGTAATTGATATAAAATGACACCTCAAAACGTAAACTGAAGACTCCAGGATTATTCGAAAAAAGTCCAGTAACAGAGCTTAGACTGCGAAAAATTGTATGCCTTGAAATTGTATATAATTTTGTATACTTGTATGAAAAAACATTTTAAAAGGCCAACTATTGTTTCACTCAGCAAATTTGTATTTACACTTTATTACGATTTCTTCAACCGCACATGTAGAACAATTATACGTAGATGATGTGACTAATTAAGGATACCGCTTCAGCATTTTGCTTTGTCCTGAAGTACTGCAAAAAACAAATCTCATAGGAGTGCTTTTAGGCGTATTTGAGAAGAGGCCTCTACTTTTACTTTGATGTTTGCCAAAGTGAAAGTTTCTGCAACGGGTATATCAGCTTTCCGGACATGGGCATGTAAAGTGCAGAAGAAACGATTTGAAGTTATGGATAACCAGGCAACAGGTAAGCTGTAAACTTTCGGGAAAGAATTTTTGTCTTTGAAATTATCAATGCTATAGGCCTAAAAACCTCCCTTGGTGTTGGGTTAAAAAGTGATGCAAAACCTTCAGAACAACCGGAAAAAATCACAGCGAACACACTGCGGCGAAATCCTTGGCCGACCTAAGTCGTAAGTAACCTAAGGTCCGAATAAAGCGTGTGGACAAGGAATCATGTTTCTTACGGCAGATAACCTAACTGCATTACAAACTGACAGCCCGCTACATCTGGCTTTCTTTTCGCAACACACCTAGCTGATTGGCGTACGTGTGTAATTCATATTCTAAACAGACGACCGTAGAGCAACATTTTTGTACCAGATAAACTTCTGCCTGATATAGTGGGTACTTCTGACAAAGCGAAGGGGATACTGATTCTTTGGGATGTTTTCTACAAATGCAACGATATTTAGTTTTGGCCAATGTCACGATAATTCCGTTGGGCTTGTGTACTTATGGGGAAAAATCTGACATGCACTTACCATTTATAACATAGAAGATAAACAGGACTACACATTTACCCACGATACCTTGGGCAGCCATTCCGGGTAAAACACAGAGGAAAATTGGCCGTGGTATTTATTCTCGAGCATTTTTTGGCTAGCTGACAATGCCCTTAGGCATTAAGTACAATAGCACTGATGCTATTGTGTCAGCTTGCTTGGCTGCATGTCTTTTCTAAAATGTTTAGAAATGCCTGCACGAAAACAAAAACGGCCGTTCCAGCCAGTCCCCTGTCAGCTCTGCGGCGACGTGTACTTCGAAGGCCGCATTCTTGCCCGTATATTATTTTGCAATACGAGGTCTTTTATTCAATCATGTTTCCTTTCCAAGTTAGAGAGTTGGTTGTTGCACATTAGGTTACTTCAATTATTACTATTGGAGTCACGAATAAATTTTTCCTTGACGTGAAAAATACTCAGTCTCATGAAAATGCCGTAATTGCAGGGATGTTATTTCCATTCTGTTAGCATGCTTCTGCGTCTCGCCGCACAAAAGGACAGTATATTCATTTCAGTTGGCCAGATGAAAAACGTGTCGTTTGATTTCAACCCAAGAATTGTCTGAAGTGGCTTTAGTGAAGGCAATACAGGCAGTTTGTGAAATCAGAGACGGCACATTTGTTAGAGTAGAGCAGTTCCTCCATAACCAATTAGGCCTGCAATTTCAAACCGACGTGCGAAAAAACAATTTTTTGCCGTACCTTTGTACAAGCGCTGCATATCTTCAAGTGTGGCTTATAGAGCTCTCGGGATAGCTAAATTAGTAACTAAGACGTCGAAATACGGTTCATTCTACCTTTACAATTTACAAGTACGAGTGGTTGGGCAGAAATATGGAGACCACTAAAAGCATGACAAGCTTTCGGGTTCACTTTCAATGTTCAACACACAACCCAAAGTGGTAATCGGGCGGTCTTTCGTACCGGGATTCACTATTTACTGTAATAAAAATTTAACGCAGGGGAAAGCGGGTTATATCTTAGAGGCGAGGCCCCTTAAGGGGTTTGGGCTATTGGCGTCTCCTGTCGTCGTCGTTCTTTCTTGAAGTCACGGTGCTGAAACACCGCGACACTCATTTTCCAACTCCTCGCGCTAGAACGCTTCGTACTTCAAAGACACGAGACTTTTATAGCTAAGCTGCATACCTCAACCCTCCAACGGATTCATATTCGTGGGCATGAACACCATGGCACCAAACATAAACATACACTGCATGCTTCCCCCTCCGCATGCTTCACTTTATTAGATATGGCCCGGTTTTTAACTTTGTGATTAGTTACTTTCCTTTTCGGAAAACAACTCTGAGCATGCGGCAGTCGATCTACGGGCGTGACAAACCGTATTGTCGCATTTAGCGTAAATGAAGTAGAAAATTAGAACACGATTTTTTTTCTCAGTACGTGTCCCTACGAAAGCGATATTTCACTTTTGCCGGCAGTAAGCCTATTTTTTTGTCGCCTAGTATGTTACACCGTATTTTCCTTTCAAGTGTTCCCTGGTTTATTGTGCTTTCAAATAAAGCGTCATCAACCGGCACTAGTAGCTTGACCAACAATTATTTTCCGTGGCTCGGCAGGACAGCTTTAATCTTAATGCCAACTAAAGCTAAGGGTAAATGTTCTACCTACGAGATTACCCCTTAAGTTACACTCTGTGATCGAACCGCCACTGGTACCCTCACTTCTATGTTCAAAGTGTTTGACGCGTCATGAATCCTTCTTGCATTCAATGTTAAGCTGCCTATTGTTAAGCCTAACATAGACTAACAAGGTCGATAGTACAAGTCTCCGAGGCAAAGCGACAGGTAGAATTAAACAACGCAAAATAAAAGGATTACGATGACGATAAGTGACCACGCCAGTTCAGTAGACACTACGCGAAGCCGTATACCCCCGACATTTTCTCAAGCTCTGGGCGGCACTTCACGAGAAAATTCTTTATAAATATGTGCGCGACATAATTCCGTGCGAGTACTAAGAAGCCTAGAGCATTGTTGATAATCTCAGAGCCACAATTACCCGCAAAACGTCCTAAACAACTGTTCATAGGGTGCGCTAAATGCAGCCAAACAAGGATATATCGATCTCCAAGGGGTAGCGAAAAAGTTCGATTTATCAATCATTGGAAATATAAAATATGCTCATCTGAAGCTCATTGAAGCTCATCACTGAGGGCTTTTCAAGGTCTCGACTAGCGGTATTACTGATTTGTTCCTTACATCTTTGAAAATTCCAACAGTGCAACGATCACCGCACTTTATTTAGCAAGTAAAACGTCTGTGAGACGCACTTATTCCTTGTGCATCATATAGTTCACCCGATTGTCCTAAAGCTTCTAACGACGTCTAAACAAGTCTAAACAAGAAACTCCGTCGTTTTACTTTGTGCCACAATAGTGGCGAATCTGAAAACTGAAGCAAGCTCAAGAGATGTAGGCGATTGGGAATGTTGTCAAGGCCGCAACTACGGTTGCTTCTTCGGCATCGCTGATGTCCAACAGCCTGAACACCGCCATCAGCACTTACAAACTGGTGGGTTATCTCATTCGGAATGGCGCACCGGAATGCTGACAGTTCTCTAAATTCACTCTCTAGGCACCCAGCGCCGTCGGATTCGGTATCGGAACACCTGTCGTTTGGAGCCGCCCAACAAAGCCGCTTTGCACACGACACGCACCGAAGCTGGGACAGCCGCGCCGTGGCCGGAGCTCCGGCTCCGAATTTACTCCAGGTTTTATGCGGATTATCGCGCTCAGAAATGCTGTGCGAATGCAGCCGACATCGTTTCATTGGCCTGTATACTTCGAATATTGTCCGCTCTCGGCGTCAAATCCAAACTCTTACGTTTCTCCGTGATTATATCTACGAAAAACGTGTGGCTGACAAAAACACCCTCCATGCCACATGTGTTTTGTTGCGTGATCCACCACGGATAACCGCATAAGCATGCGGAAAAAAATGCCAGAAACCGATCGCCCTCAACAAACCTTGATTTGCCCTCCCCTTTATTGTCCTTCGCAGCCAATCGTTCCCCGCGTCATCGCTGTCAGGCGGCTGCCCCCCCCCCCCCCCCAGTCCCACGCTAACGTGCAAAAGGGTGGAAGGCCATCTATGTCACGCGGCGATGCCTCCTTCTCATTAACCATGGCAGCACCGCAAGAGCTTATCATCATCATCACATTCATCGCATTCAAAGAAGCGCACTTTCGGGGAGAGAGAGAGAGACAGAGAGAGAGACAGAGAGAGAGAGACAAGGATTTATTGTACTAGTGAGCCGGAGGATGTTCTTAGGGCCTCCACACAGTTAGCGGCATCCTTATTCCAAGATGCCTTGGAGCTGGCTGGCCGTCCGGGCCCGTCACACCAGTCGGCGCTGGTCCAAGAGCTCGGAGCTGGTCAGCTGCTCCACCCATTGCTCATAGGTAGGGTTGGGATTTGGGGTTAGAGTGGGGGTCCGTTGGCACTCCCATGAAATGTGATATAAGGTGCCAGCAACAGGGCGAAAATTCAGGTGGCAGGGTATTGTGGTGGGTACATAGCATTTAGTAGGGTGTTATTAGGATACGGGGCTGGTTGAGCTGCCAGGCGGGTGGCGCTTCCCGCCACAGCTTTCCCACGGGAAATTCAGCATCCCCCTCTAAAGTTTTCAGTTCGTCGTTTCCGTTGACGTTCAGCTTCACGTGCCTTCGTTGTATCAGTAGCTTCTTGACGTAGTTTGAATGAGTCAAGGACATAAGGCACGTTCGTAGCACTTGCTCCTGCCCCGGATTTGTAGCGTAGTGGGAAGAGCACCGCGTACCTC
This sequence comes from Haemaphysalis longicornis, assembly GCA_013339765.2. Classification (NCBI taxonomy): domain Eukaryota; kingdom Metazoa; phylum Arthropoda; class Arachnida; order Ixodida; family Ixodidae; genus Haemaphysalis; species Haemaphysalis longicornis. The sequence continues at coordinate 21,761 of JABSTR010002970.1, read as the reverse complement.
TCGTTGCGGCAAGAGTGTCGTGGGATCGAAACCGGGCGCTGCTAACTATTTCTTTTTTTTATAGTGTAGTATCGCGGAGCTGTGGGTGTAAGGAGGAGAGTTGCGTATGCGCAGTGTGAGTGTGAACGGCGCCGCTATCAACGACGGAGGACCAGGCGAGCCTAAGAAATGTTCCGCATTTAAAAAAACGAAAGCGGGTGATGGAAACGCGTCGCATTCAAAATATTTGTGCTCGGTATTACGTTGTAGAAACCCTCCGTCCGATTTTCGATACAAAGTATCCTCGGGGCACATAAGTCTGCTTACATGCTTTGAAGGCCAAAGCTCTGCGATACTTATTAACAACTTCTGTACTGATGCATTGTACTTGCGCCTTTTTTCTCGCTTTCATTTCTTCGTCTTTTGGCACGAATAACTTCCAACGACTTCTTTTCTTCAATACCGTCTTTTCGTCAGTTTTTTCTCTTTAATTTTGTTGCCAATTACATAAGCAAGATGACTGGGAAACACCCCAGCCTCCCTAAAATCAGGATTCTGCGTGGCTGGAGTGCACCTGTCCTTCTGAGGTGCTTTCAGGTTCGCGTGTCACGCGACCCGCTCTATGCTACAAATTTTACTTATTAAAGACGATAGTCTTTCTTGGGCTACTTAAACCCAGAAATTTTGGTCTGTCTGTATGTCTGTGTGTCTGTATGTCTGTCCGTCTGTCTGTCTGTGACTCGATTCAGCCAACCGGCCAAAGCAAAACAATGCCTGCGCAATAGTCTTATATAGTCACAGCTAAATCTACCCATCTTGGTCCGGTGTAATGTTCATACTTGTCAACATTGTTGAAGAAGAACAAGACATTACGCAAATATGAAACAACAAATCAATACAGAAGTGATATTTGCAGTGTTCCTTTATAAAAATTCAAACATGCTTGACTTTTGCGAAATGAAATACTTCATCAACTTCAGAAAAAGAATTCACTCCGCCGTCGCCTGCTGTCTCCCGCGCCACTATAGCTTCTGGCGCCATTTTAAGAATCAACCGGCAACAGTTACGCAAGGTTCCACTAGATAGTTTCCACGTTCTGCTTGCAACGCACATGGAGTAGGGAAACGCGGTTCTATAAACGTTGAAGTAGGGTGCCTCGATTAACGCGCGTCTTCGCCGTACGGCAGCGTTCGCATCGAGACACCCGGTTTGGAGCACTGGAACGCGGAAAATTTAAAATTATTTAAGCAAACATTTGGGGTCTTTACCTTGGGAGGAGCGCGACGCAAGAGGAACAACATGAGAGGCGAGCGGTAAAGCGAAGGGAGGCATTTACTTCGCAAAGGCCGATAAAGACTATCGTCTTTTGACGTTATTTGCAACGAAAGGAGCAGATACGCGGCCAATTTTTTATTTAAGAGTTTTGTGAGTTTTGTAAAAACTGGGGATATTAGCTCATCAAAGCTTCCAAATGCTGGCAAATCACCCAAGTGGGCATGTGATATAAGAAATGAATAGCAACAACCACAACATTTCAAATTACTTCGATTTATTTCGTTTTGCTTTTCACCGCTCTTGTTAGACGAAGCTGTCTAAAGTTCTTGATTTTTTGTTTATACGGTTCAGTCTCGTTATTCACATGTCTTAAGCCACCCTCTTCCCGCTCTCGCTTACCCTCCTTCTGGCGTCACGATGTTACTTCCGGCCTCAACTTGCCGTTCACGAACCTTTGCATGCTCTGCTTCCTTGCAGACGACGCTGGATAAAACCTGTTGAAATGCGGAGAGGTCGTCTCCGGTAATAGATACGCGCCGTTGCTTGTGTAATATCCTGCCAATAACGTTTTCAAAAGAATGGCGGTACACGCAACGCCTCCCGCGAAGCAGAATGCCGCGCAGACGACAAATAAAATGCACGGTCATGCGACGGTCGTTCGAAACTGTTTTGCGAGGAGACGATAACTGAAGCGCACGCTTCGGTTGCAGACGGGTGGGCGCGGGGTAGGACCTGCGAAAGCCATGTCTGAAAAACCACCTTACGGCAGTAGCGGTCATAAGAAACAGTACTAAAGACATAAGAAACAGTACTAAAATCAGCAAAAAAGAAATAAGAGGGTACTTGTCTTTTTTTTTATTCGATGCTCCGCAGCATGCAGGTGTAGCGGTCGCGTTTTCCGAAATCCGTTAGGGGCGAAGAGGCTTTACTGCACATCCGAGGGTCTTTGACTTGTTCCCAAGCATGCGCTCCGCGCATAACGCCACGTCAAAGGTAGGACCGCCAGTACAAATGATTCGATGGCCTAAAACCGTTCGTCTTGACGCACGCGGAACGTCCCAAAACGCAGCGTGCCGCCAGGACCCCCCGATCGCAAGCGACAAAAGAACACACACCCGTGATGCTCGAAAGCTGCCGGTGGACTCTTCTCGGAGTGTGTCCTAAGCCGTGCGCGCACGCCCACACAGCTTGTAGAAACAGTGACGAAGCTGGAAAGGAGGCGCGCGGCCTGCAGTACAGTGGGACACAGGGAGGCCGCACTAACCCAACACGTGTGTCGGCTTTAGCCTCCACGCAGCGTAGGCATCCGCAAAGGCGGCAAATGAGAGGGAAGGAGGGGGGGGGGGGGAGGGCGGCTGTTTTGCAGACGCCCCTGGCATCGCGAACTTGCAAAGGAAGCGACTGCTTCGAAACAAGTGCACATGGTTCGCAGCCATGGCAGCTGCCTCGACAAAGAACCGCTCCCCTCCTTGCGGCAGTTCTGCGGGGAGGTAATAACCATGCCGGCGTGTACGCGCACGCAAAGTAACCCGCTTGCGCACAAATCACTTGGTAACACAGTGGTTTTGAGCGCCCCTTAGCCGGTGCAATGGCTAACTCGTACCCGCATTTCTGACGGTCAGAACACGTTTGCGACCTCGCACAAGTTGGATGCTTTAAAAAAATAAGCTGAGAACTTCTTGGGGGGGGGGGGGGGGGGAGGGACGATCGCCTCCTTGCCCCCCCCTTCTCCCCCCCCCCCCCTTGGGACCGCCACTGCCTTACGGAAAGCAAGACCGGGAAAACGCGTCTTAGTGATTTTAATGCGTTCATACCCGGTAACTGTCGACTGCTTGCATTCGATGACGCCGTTTCTACCAACGTTTCCGTGGAAGGTGACCGCCGAGTACAACCGCAGTGCACACCCTTGTTTCTCGGCGGTCGTGTAGAGAAAGCCGCCTCGAAATCTTCGTAAAAATGGCCGGTCAACACATGACTGCACAGCCAATGAAGAGTAATTTTCGACAGACAAAAAGGAGCTCAAAATTCGCCGTCGCCTAAAGAAAATGATCTTTCAGACTATAAAAATACCTGCTACGGCGACTGTAAACAATGAACCACGTCGCAGCAGCCGCCATTGCGAGCCTCACGAGTTCAACACTGCCGTGTAATATCAATCCCGAGTTTCGTCCCACTTCTCGCGTCTACCAAACACACCCTGCCCATTCGTGGGCACGGTGTAGCGACCGAAGCACCACCCAATATGGCGTTGACTTCGCCGGTGGGGCGGCGTCGCAGCCACGACGCCACTTGCATGTGGTGATCAAGTAACAAAGCTTAGCAGGAAACAATGAAAGAATGGAATCCCCAGGCCACCATCGGTGAATGCTGCCACAACAGCGAGTTTTTCGTTCCGGACGAAGAGTTCACTCTAGATCCAACAACAGAAGCGGCTAAAACGACAAGATTTTTCCGCAGCAGCCGTATTCGTACACAGTGCAAATAAAACCGATAACAGATGACACGACTTCAACGCCTAAAACGCACTCATCCATGATCAAACCTACTCTTGAGACGCAGAATTTGGACTTTCTGAAACTACGGCCGCCGTCCGCACGTGAACAAACTCGACCATGTTTGACAGAGTCGGGAGAAGGCCGCATTCACTTCACTGCATTAAACTCCTTGGCTTACTGGGCTTGCACTTTCACGAAGCTGCACTGGAGCGACCCTCAAACCATGTAGAAAGCACAATGCAGTGTAAGAACTGAACACCGAGAAAATCGGAGCCCCCCGCACCACTTTTTGGTGGCGGAGCTTTGAACGAAGGCTGGAGCAAGGCCGGAGTTCTAAAATAAATAGCGGGGTTATCTACTTTACGGAACGTCGGGCATTTTACAAATCGATTCTAGACGGCGCTGCAGGCGGATGTTCGCACAAGCCGTACTTTTTCACCGTGGGCAGCCTCAACCTGGCGTGCTGATAATGCCAAGCCTGCTTCCGCAATTGCGCCGGTTTCGCTTGAGCTCATTGAATGCTCCGCTTTCACTACTTAGTTAACCGGAGAAGCTGGAAACTCTGAAGCTAGCTATCTCGGGACTTCTGGAATAGCACTTGACTTGTACACGATAGCCCCTTTTTTTGTATGCTGAGGCAGTATGCTGCACAGAAAGCTTCTTACGCGGCTACCATATCACCGTCTTCCGCAGCTCCCTCGGAGTTGTCGACGTTCTTCATTTTAGCCATTTGCACTGCGCACAGGGCTCAATGACCAAGAAGGTACTATCGCACTCACTATGACCTACACCGATCTTTAGTATTCAGCGCTTTGTACAACTATTGTCTCGCACCCTGGGATTAAAGGCAACGTCCTAATGAATCAAGCCTTATTACTAACATGTATGCTCATAGTCATTGTTATGAGAATATAACCGTCTGAATACTTATGTGAGTTGCAGGTCATGGTGAGCGCGATAGTACATGCTTCGAATCACACTATTCTCCAGTTCGGGTGCCTGAAACCCCCTCCATTTGTTGTTATGTCTCGAGAATTACAAACAACGCCGACGTCCCCCCACTTCCCCTGAAACAGTTTGCAATCCCGTTACTGCACGAGCAACACAATGGCGGGAAACGTATATACACAAAAGCTTCTCTAACTTCTGCATACGGCATGTGCAGTGGCCGAATCACCACATTTAGATATAATTTGTCCTCTTGTTGCCCATGCCATGAGCTCGACGCTTACCTTATTAGACGCTGTTGGTGGGGTTGTTCAATACATTATTACGCATCTCCCCCAAAGTGGTAGTCTTATCCGGAGTCCAGAGACGCCCTTGAACTTGGGCAAGACGCTCGGTTTTATGGTGCCTTAAACAAAATGGTAACAAAAACTCCAAAAGTATTTCACCGGTTCATCAGAAATGGCCACGGTATCGTATTTCTGTGCCTTCCCGGGAACTTCGGAATCACAGGTCACATTTCAAACGACGGATCTGCCTGGAAACACCTTTACAGCAAAAGCACCACCTCCTGTCTTCTCGCCACTAGTGATGCCGCTAGGATACTTCGTTCTTCTACAAGTTGGGCTACCAATTCAGAACGAAATACAACAGACTCTGTGAATTCTCGCCTCTTCATTTTGGACCATCTAAGTTGCGGTGCCTTTTTTGGATCGACTTTTACGAAAGCGTACACATACATACTTCATCTATATGGCCAACAGCAACTATTCCGACACTTCTTGCATGAAGGAGATAATAAAGCATATCCCTTGTCCCAACCGTCAATGTTCACTGGACCGTTGTGCGCCCTCCACCGACTCCAGTCGACAAGAGGTTCAAGCTCTTTTAGTGGAGACTACCTTAGGACATCAGTCGCTAAATAGACTTCACAGGAGGCGAAAAGTAAACCCCATACGAATATTCAACAATAAAAATCTACACAAACGATGATAGTGCCTGAAAATACAAGATAATGCGTGCACGTCTCTGCGCCGATTTCTGTCTTTTTGTGGATCTTATTCTATTTCCTCAGTACCGCTCTGCCGGAGCTCCACAGCTTGCTAACTTCCCGACATTTCCCTTCGCTTTTAACAGCAGGGCCGTTTAGTTTCTCGCAATGCCGAGGGGATTTTGCCACGCCAAGCGTTGCTTGTCATGCCATAAGGCAGAAGTTGCCCGCCACGGCTGGCTACGGTACATGGCTGGGCGACAGATGGCGCCACTGCCTTAACGGATGTTCACTGGTTGTAGACGAAGGTACCTGGCTGAGCTGATAGATGGCCCCACCGCCTCGATGGTCATGCGGCAGGCGATCTCCACTCGCGAGCAGGCTGTGGACAGCAGGATGGGGAGGAAATGAGAATGTAAGAGATAGCGTGGCCATCTCGCCATCAGACAGGCTTTCCCGTTATGCACGCTGAATGGTTGGAAGGTACCAATGCGGTCGCCGGTCAACGCTCGGCCGTACGCAATACAAAAAGCACCGCACGGAGAAGGGCTAGAACGTCAACGCTCGGTCGCCCGGGAACGCCAACAGATCCACTGTTTCATCGGATTTCACAAGCGTGGAACTGGCTTTAATTTTACAAGTGCAGATTACTTTAGGGGCTCGCCTTTTCGTGATAGGTCGCTCGATGGACCCAAGGAGAGCCACACGGCCTTCCGTCGTAGCGGCTGTTGTCGCGGCGTAACCCAGTGGCTACGAAAGCCAAGTGCTTTATAATATTATAAGCGTTCGAAACTCGGAACCGCTGGCGCTTGTCATGCATCTCCCTGTTTGATTTTCTTACATCGCTGGGAAGATACATTTCGTATATGCATGTCTTTTTAGCATAAAGAGTATATTAGCAAACGGTGCATTAGTAAAGGTGCACTTTGTTTCTCTTTCTTTTTATTTCTACATTACGCCCTTGCCTCTCGAAACGGCGTAATGTCGAAATAAAAAGCACGCTTTATCCGAATTTGTATTCAGGGTATCTAAAAACTTTCTGTAGAAATAGTTTACAAAGCATGTGGCATCGAATTCTTCGTTGTCTTCCTGTTGGGTATTTTATATTTTCCGACGTGTATGTCCCTATTGAGCTATATTCGATGCTACTGTAAGTCGGGCGTAAGGCTTGCTATAATATTTTGATGAATAGTCGATCTTGCTTTTTCAGCGTCCAGCAATGCATATACTCGTCATTCATTGTGACGTCAATGGAAAATAATGTAAAAAAGGTATTTTGTTATGCTTTTATGCTTCTCACACTTTTATGCTTCTGACCCTGACAGGACCCCTTGGAGTGAGGCTGTTTGTCTCCATGGGTCCTGCAGAATTTTGGTTACCGGTGCAAAAGACTCTGTGGTATGTAGGTAAATGCAGACATTGTTCTCGGGGTGAGTATTGTCCACCGCAAGGGTTTCGACAGCTTACTGCGTCCAGAGCTCAGCGCGAGGAAAAATTGGGCGGCATCAAAGAAAACAATAGCCGGTGCGTGCCCCTGTTCAGATGGTTGTGACAGCTGAACGATGGATGATTGTCCTGAGGCCCTTAAAACAATGTCCAGTTGACCTAGCCCCTACGGCAGAGCCGCAAAAACCTAGATGCGTAGTGTTGCGTATGCGTTGTGTTGTACAAGCTATGTGTCGTCAGGACGAACGTGCGCACGATGAGCAACGGCGGAAAAAAGCTTTGAAAATCTGAGAACCAACTGGTTGCAGCGAAACGAACGATGCCGAAGAGCGTGCTACAGACCCAGTTTCAGTGGCAGGCAAGAGAAGAAGACCTGTCCCGTGGGCTGTAAACCTTTAAATTAGACGAAAATACCTTGCTTCTGAAGCGGAAAATTTAGAAAGGGAGCCAGCGAAATTTAAGAGGCTTTTCTGCACAAGCAATTTACATTTCCATGTATAATATTTGATCGGACCTTCCGCCCGTCTTGCGCCAGTGGCTCCTCTCCCACTGCAGACGTCTAGGAGTTTGGGCGAAGTTATGGCTTTTACCAAACATGTCCTCTTTAAGAACAAACACGCAGATTCTTCACACCACATTACTACTATCGCGATGATAATTCCTCCCAACCGTTTTGGTTCCTGCGCGTGACCACTATATAAAGGTAGCTGACAACTATTCTTGCGTGCAACAATGACCCTTGATTTTTTTAATCCAATCAGTCTGTTCTAGAAAAATTCATGTCCCTTAATTTCCAGTCATCTGAAAATCCTATTCTTCTCAACACACTGGTCGCGTGCAATTCTCGTAAATTTGAGTTGTAAAGTTCTTACGTCATTTCGCAAACCAGTCTGGAAGGTGAAGTGTGAAGACGGCGCTACTCGTGGCATACCTTGTTGCAGGAGTGGTTGTCCAAAGGGCTACTCTCGTCAAACACCATTATCCCCAATATATAAAGCAAGGATAATTTAAACGATATAAAATGTCTGATGCTTCCGTTGGATCTCTCTTTTCTTTTACTTTAAGAATTACGTTTTTGTCTGTTGGCACGTTACATTACTTAACCGTCTACCCTGCGTTTTGTTCAGAAGGTGAGCACTGGTCACTCCTTGTGTGTGCTGCGGCACGTAACCTCTTCCCACATGTTTCTTCAATTATTTCACTTGACACATATATGCCGTGAATCCGATATCAGCGAACTACGATCATCTATTTCACGTGCTTCATTACCTAGGCAGCAGAATTCTCCCGCAGCTGCTCACTGCAACTTGCTGTAAATGAAGAATCGTATCCCCTTGAACTTTTTTAATTTGCCTTCTATTGCACATTTCTGCCAGTTACTCTGCCTTTCCCTGATTTAAACACTTAAGAATAAAACAAAGTCAGTGCCCTTTATAGTGCACTTGTAATCGGATAGCTCAGTTTAATAGATATCTGCTCTGCCAAGCTTAGGGCATCTAAAAAAACTGTCTTGTGTTTTGTTTATTTGCGTTGTTTATACGGCCCTCTTATTAGCGCAGTTACATATACTTGCCTTCTCTGTTAAGTCCTGGAATATTTTCTTGATGAGTTATACGGAAGTTCACTTAATCGCTTTTTAATACATCTGCAGTGATAATGGTTGTTGCAATTTCAAAAATTGTGTAGTTATCGGAATTTATTTGTTATCCGATTTTTAAATAAAAAACTGATGCCGTAACTGTGAGCCCTTATCAAGCGACATTTTGCAGAATCTCACAGCTCTCTACCTTGAAATATTTAAAGGGGCAATATATTGAACAATTACTGCTCCCTATTCAATTAACGGTCTCGGTCGTCATCTTGCTCCCATGTTCCCATAAAAAATTGCGAACCGAACACTTCGATATTTGCGACGATATTTTTGATGGCTTCATCAAACATTAAACTCTTCCTCTGCGAGACACCAATCTGTCCTAAACTCGAGTACACGTGTTTAGTGTGGAACGCAGCGCTGGACTACCTTATCAACGCTTTAGAATCCATATAAAATCGCAGTGCCCACTTTATTCGATCTAATTACACTGGCATGGCCAGTATAACACTAAACCTGCCTCTTTCCCTCCGCAGAAAACTGTCAGGACTTAATCTGTTTCATAAAATCTACCATGCCAGTCCACAGCCGAAAGATGAATTTCTTTCCAGCCCGTCATACATATCGTCCCCCATGTGTCACCCTTCCAAAGTGCACATCCCTCACTGTCGCACTAGTCTGGGTTTGCATTCCTTAATTAATAAAACATCAAAAGATTGGAACCGCTTGCCAGCCGCCATATCCACTGTCAGCGATGAGCGCGGATTTCGCCCAGCAATTGAGCGATAATTATGTGGGCTCTAGTAGCATCCTCTGGTGTGTATATGGCTTTGTGTGTTTCCGTATTTTATCTTTTCCTGGCAATGATGCTTTCTTTCGCTAGTTCGCACAATTGTTTGCCGATATGCTCCCTACTTGTGGCACTTTCGACCTTGCTTCTCAGTTTTATTCTTATCTATCCTGAGTATTCGCATACACTTTCGGTGAGCTATGTCTTTGGTTTGTGCATAGCCTCGCATTTGTTCCGTGCAATCTTCCATTTTTATGGAGTTCTTTCTTCCATTACTTGTAACAGAACCCCCTTACTTCTGCAACACCCGTTGGACATTGAAGGTACCAAAATAATAAATAAAAAATAAAAAATTAAATAAATAAATAAATTAATAAATAAATAAATAAATAAAAAGTAAAAAGTAAATAATACTCTTCAGTGGCGTGTTCCCACGGACTCTGTATGGTAAACAGTGTAGATTTATTCAATGTAGAACTTTGCAACTTCATGAGTTGCAGATTTTTACTACTTCGGAATAAGGAAGCCGTCGACGAAAAGTGAACGCGCTTTAAAATGCAGTTTGAGAATTTCCCCCCATCCTGGAATGCATCTCCCTTGAATGGGCGCCAAGCTTCTCCTTCTGTACAGGAAGTCGGAAGGTGCGACTTCCACCCTGCGTCAAGCTTTTACGCAACCTGAAACTGAACTGATGAATCTAGCTCCGGCGACGTGGAGCTAGGCGTTACGGTAGCTACAGCATCGTCCGCCCGGTTCCGAGCAACTTAGACGCTGCAGTCGGAGTTTCTGGCCCTGATAGCTCGCCAGGATGAGTGCAGCTAATCAGAACGGCGGTGTACGACTATTAATACCGGTACACCACTTTCCCAATCTGGGTCTGGATTTAAAACTAATAATATTCCGTCTCGCTGGGTAAACCTGGCTTATTGATTGTGAGATTTAACAAGCCCACGCTCCACAGGCGATAAAGTGCGCCGTAGGGGAGAGCTCCGAATTAATTTCGACCAACTGGGGATCTTTAAGTGCGCCGAAATCTAAAACACGCCAGCGTTTTTGCTTTTCGCCTCCATCAGAAAAGCGGCCCCCACGTCCGGAAGTCGAACCCGCGTCCTCGTGAACAGCAGCACTGCAGAACGACTTACCGAGTGAGCCACCGCGGCGTTCGCAGGGCAAACCAATCCAAGGGTGACAATTTCACGATCGCAGACAATGACGTCTTCCGCGCTCACCCTGGCTGAAATATCGCAAACAATGCTGTAGCTCCTCCCGGCCAAATATATCATCCCCGTCCGAGCGACTATACAATGTGTTTCACCAAAGCTACTGAAGCTAACCTCTTCTGCGTTCGACGACCCGATCTTCCACCTTCGGCCTTACAAGGCTTTCCAAGAAAATTCATGCCGAGGCCTCATTCACCGAGTGGTACTAAATAGCGCCTCGGTATCGCTGATGGAGACCTTGTCGAAACCCCACCTGCCCACATGCTCGCCGCCCACATGATGAGCACAACAGGGTCCGCTACCTTGTGGAAGCTACTTCCGCACCCCGCAACATTCTCTGCATCGGCCGCTACCGACGTTACCTACCCCGGTCTATGGCACACGAGTTTGCACCTGCTGTCACACACTCGTCTATCGCGCTTCATTAGCTCTTGCCACTCAAAACCCAACTCTGCCCCTTGTTCGTTTTGAAGGGACACTAAACGGTGTAAACAAGTTGGCCAATATCGATGTATTACGGTGCCGAGCTACTAAACACACCATTGTCGTAACCAGCAGATGTTAAATACGGCAGAAACGGGAAAAAAGGAACACCGCGCCGCACCACTTTGGGTACTACAGTTCGTGACGTCACAAATGTAGTGAACAGCGGGAGTGTATTGGGGAAGTTTCTATAAATGTTTTCCTGAAAAACGCAGTTGCTATGTGGTTGATTATGCAAAATACACGTAAATCAAAGCTTTCCGTCAGCTCATCGTATCTAAAAAACACAGAGTACAGCTTTTAAACACTGCGAAGCAGGCTGCTTCCCTCACAATTCCTCCAGCTATCATGTTTTCAGTTTCTTTTTAAAAAGCATTGTGCGCAATTACGAAGTGAGCAACCTACGACGGTGAGCGCCCGAGCTCCTGCAAGCAATATACCCGGCAGGAAGGACTTAAAGGGACCGTGCAACACTTTCAACAAACTCTTTCACTCTTTCCTTCGCGTCTCGAAGCAACGCGAAAGCTATAGTTTTCACCAGCAGAGAGCGGCACTGCGGGATTTGCTCGTCGGACCAGATGCGGCTTCCTTTTCTGATTTGTTTTTTGTGTCTTTATCCTTAAACTTGCTATCGAAAAGCGTTTATTGCGGCAATTGAGAGAAAACCGGTCAACAGCCGCTACATGGGCTGAGTGACGTAATTCGGGCGTCGAAAAACGTCGAGACCGGAAACGCGAAAGAAATCGTTTGGGCGAATTTCCGTGCTATCTGATGAGCGTAGAGCAGTAATCAGTAATTTTTGCCTGAGGTACTTTGCGACCTCCTCACCTAAGTTCTGCGTGGTTTGGGTGACTACGTTATGCAAGCATTTAAGATTTCAAAAAAGTTGAAAAAGTTGAAAACTTCCCGTTCTCCGCGCGCGGATGAAGAGGAGCCCATTGAGGAGTAACATTTAATTTAAAACGTTGCTATCGCCAGAGGACGCCCAGTTCGAACATAATCACCCGTGAAATCAATGACCTGTGAGTGGTTTAGCTCACCGGTCCGCCCTATCGCCTCGACCTGCCGTTGAAGCGAGCGCCGGTCTTAACTTGTTTGAGCCAGGGCGAGCACGGGCCACGACGACTACTGGACACGTCAGCCGTGAAAAATGTTTATTTCAAACTTGGTTCGCGCCACGAGAAAGAATACAGAGTTTTAGTATAGCGGTTAGCGTGCGCTAACGTTGCGGCGGCGGGTGCCGGTACCCGAATGGGCAGGTGAGCATTCCGTCCGCGCCGATGGTGGCTCGTCTATGCCTTGCCCAGCCCCCTCATTAGTTCCGTTGAGGGGCGACGTCTTCGCCCTCCCCGCGCTCGCACGCGCAATCTGCTCCCGGTAACCCACGACCGTAGTATTAGCGTATGCTAGCCGCTATAATAAAAACTTTAACATGAGATAGCTGTGATCGCCAGACGAGAGGAAGTGAAGGCGCCCTCTTGATCCTCCCCCAGCTGATCCCGGGGAGTTGCGCTTGATACTCCGAACGGTGCTTGTTGCTTTAAAAGCGGCATCACCGCAGCCCTCCATGCTCGCAGCCGGCTCGATGGGGTCTGGGAAGCCGGAATAGGAGTGCACACCGGTCGCTTGAGCACCTCCGCGCATTTCTCTGTCCGTCGGTGAAAAATATTTCAAGTCCACGCCGGCCTCCTTGACCACACAAACGTCGTAGTCGACTATCGGTTGGAGACGTCTAAGCCACAGATGCCAAAGTTTCTGCTCTACACTGCACCGGGGCTTCGCCAGCTTTGCTCCTATTTAGTGACGCAATGGCTACGTCACAACCAAATGAAAAGAAAGTGGGTGAGAGAAACGCCAGCTCTAATTACCTATTTCTCTCCAAATAACGCATCGTTGCACGTCGAAGAATTATCGAGAGAGCTACGAAGTGTATGACCTTTAAGTTAAAACAATGTGTCTCAGCCTCTAGTGTCCCTTGAAGGTAGCCGCTCACGTGCGGCAATACGCGCGCCCTTTCGCGGCAACATTCGTATTCTGCGCAAGGATGGGTCTCGGACCCAGTTTTTGCGGCAAACTCAACGAGTCGATCAAAGTGCCCGGATCACGTGAGCAGCGAAGTCAATGCTCTCGCGGGTGGGCTGGCTGGTGCGGCGAGCGCGTCAACTCGTTTCGTTTTCATCGCCGGCGTTGTTGGCGTTCTGCAAGCCTGCATCCTCCCGATGGTATGGAGCGGGTCGTCATCGGCTGTCATTTGGTGTCAAAACTCGAAGCAGCAGTTCAGTACAAGGCCCTCGTGGAGAGCAGACAGGCAGGAATAGCAGATGAAATACGCGGGAATCCTCGCGTGCTCCCCGGTAATCTCCGGAAGACGAGAACACGATTCCTCCGCAGCCGCCGCCGCCGCTTTTGCAAGCGCGAGCGCCCAGAAGTGTGGCCTTGAAAAGCGGAGGCGTTTTTGAGCGACCGAATGCGCCCGCTCATTTCCGCCATTCGTTTCATATATACAGCGATATCTCGATATAACGTATCACGCGGAACGGCCGAACATTGTTCGTTATTTTGAATATCGTTGTAATGGAAAACTGCGGGTTATAAGCCAGTGCACAACCCTAGGAATAAAGATGACGTGCGTTAGCAGTACTCGCGTGCGCAGACAGGAAAACTCTGAAATAAAATGTTCTCAAACTTCACTGCTGCTGTATTTGAAGAAATCATTTACTTTCTGCACCCCGCACATAATCCGAAAATGGCTCTCGCCCAATCTGCCTCTCAAATGTACATTCTGCAATACCCTCACATATGCAGACCTCAACCATCTCCTTCGAGATTGCTCGTTGTTCTCGCAACAGCGCTCAGACATCATCACATCTTTCCACGTCCCCACATGCACTCCAGAAGAGTATCGTACTACGGAGAAACCGCTACTGCACAAAATAGGGCTGTTTGCAATCAAAAGTGGCCTAGCACGGGCAGTGTAGCTGGGGTCGTGTCTGGTCCCTGCAAGCTGCCACGTTCCTGTAAAAGACACTGCATTCCCCTCCGCTACACCCCTTACTGTACCCTAAACCGGCTTTTGGCCCTCCTTACACATAAAGGTACTACTACTGCTATTCTGGTGCGTGCAGCACGCACGGCCGATGAGGAATGTCTGCATATTTTACCTTGCACAATATCTTATCGGGTACGTCATTGCACCTAGCAATGAAAGTGCAAACTTTATTCACGTGCACTAAAACATCGCTTTTCGACACGATCTCATCTCTTTCTGTGTTCGATCAACGCCGCCTGTATTAACATTGCCTAACGCGCGTCGCACGCTTTTCAATGGGAAGGGTAGGGACGCTTAGTTCAGGCACTGATTCGCTATGTGGCGCGTGCCGGCGGACATCTCGCCTTACGTCACTGCTCGCGAGTCGCGAACGCTGCACCCACTTCTAGGACGTGTGTCTGTCAGCTTGCCTGTTGGGCTTCAAGGGCCTTTTCGCTTACATCTTAGCCGCGACGGGGCGCTAGTTTTGTGGCGCACTGGGGATCTCGTTAACGTGCTCGCTCGCTTCATACTTGCTGCATTTTTCCAAAGATAAAGACGGGGCGGATATAGTGTAAGAACATACTGATTGTCGGATAGACATATAGTCAGAAAAAAAAAAAAACGATATTTTCGGACGGGGCAGCCATTATTTTACTGATATTTTTCTTTCTGGAGTATTAGAGAAGAAAAAATCGCTTGCACGTTTTTTGTTCAGGCGCTCACTTCTACGATTACTTTCCAATAATATCACGTGCTTGTAAACTTCAGAAAATTATAGGAAACAAAAGGATAAGCAGCTGGGATATCCCGCCACGCTGTCCGGGTGCTTCTACAGTACAGTCCTCAATTTTAGAAGTGCGTACCGATGCGGAGTGTGAACAGCGGGGTCAAAACAATACCTAAATGAGGAGGGGATAGAGGTGGGATGCCCCACTCAGAAAATTTCAGGGCCTGTGATCCGAGTAGATAAGCGCGCAAAGCCGGCATCAGCCTGCGGCAGCGCAAGGGATTTGCTTCGTGACAAAGGAAGTTTTATCAGTGACAGACAAGACAGACAGGCATGGTGAAAAACAAGAAGGCGTAGGAGCGCCGCCTCGGGAACGCTAAACAAACTTTCCACTATTTTGCACAGTTCCGAGAAGCGGGCTGGCTGGCGGACACGAAAGCACGCTGGAAGGCTACGGAGCGGGAAGGGTATGAGAGAGCAACAGGAGAGTGGCTGTTTGGCCATTTTTCGCTCACGCGTTAGGCAATGTTTATACAGGCGGCGTTGGTTCGATGAACAACCGCCATCTTCCTTCGTGACGTCATAGTCACCAAAGATAAGGACTGCTCTCGCGTCTTCTTTGCTTTGTCGCTAGCTGCATTCATCTTAGGATCTCGCACGAACTTCACAGCAATATCCCCCACAATAAAGAAATACCTGGCCGCACGCATGATTAGCGTAAACGACCTACGGGCCACCGACACCGAATTCAACAGAGAAAAGAGGCAAAAGCTGGTACGCCAGCTAGGCTGCTGCACATGAAACCATAGAGTTTCTTAGTCAGTATACTAGAGAGAAAACTGCACCTGGGAATCCATGTCGTCCTGGAGGGTTATAGGAAGACCCCCGCTTTTGGCATGGGCTTGGCATGATAACTGGATTCTTGGCTGGTTTTGGGGGTTTGCTTTCTTCACTATGCATTAACACATCTACTAGCTACGAGGAAGCCGAAATCCTCCCTGTTCTGTGGTAGACATGTTCGGTGAAAAGGCAAGCAGTGCTTGATCGTACCTGACTGTGGTAATGCCGCTGTCGCAGGACATATAAGTGAGCGGGTAATATGCAGCCGGGAATGTTGTAGCTTATAAAAAAAGAGAAACAAAACGTACTTCGAACAAGACAAGATACGACAGATACGGGCGCCTGTATCTGCCCTATCTTCTCTGTCTGCCACAGGGATGTTGTGTCCGCCCTTCACTGTTACTTTGCGGCGACAGGCTGGTTTTCCTGCTAGCGAGCTAAGCGTTCACACTTAATTTTTTCTTCCCGACCCTACTTTCATATTATACATATTTAAAAAAATGTTGTGTATTTTTTTTTCTAAATTTTGAGATTGAAAATAAATTAGGTCACATCCTGATTAGGTACAAAGCTTCTTGGCCAATCCCACGCGTTGGTATGTGCCATGGTCTGAGGCAATCAACCAACCAACCATCTTCTCTGCGTCCGCGACTGTATAAGGCCAAGTCTTTTTTTTCAAGTATGATCCAAATCGCTCAGCAACAAATTTTGTCAAACTGTAGTTGACGGTCGGTGACCGGGTTCACCACGAAGACGACGTTTTTATATGCACGCTCAAAAAGCTTTCCAAACTCTTCAAACTCATATTATCTGAAATAAAGATAAAATTAATAAAATAGGAGTCTCTAATGAGTTCCCCAAAATATGAACATTGTTGTTAACTAAGGTGGAACAGCGTCGAAAAAGCCACCCTTCCACCCGCTTCCAGCTGCTACGGCAAAAAAAAAAACACGTGACCGCAATTCGCACGCGTTACCAGACTCCGTGACGGCCTATGTGCCAAAAACAGATTACATACCCCGCAGAGGGCCGCCGCCTTCGAGCGGAAACATGCGGAGGCATTTTCTTTCCCGGAGCATCCGCGAGAGATACCCACTGAGGGGCGGAGCCTAAAACCGGCCGCGTGAGCGGGCCCCGCTGGGCAGAAAGAGAGGATTTCTCCGTCGTGTCAATCCTGCTTTAGATGCAACACGGCAGCGCGTAGCCGAGTTCCACAGTGTAGGGACTGGCCATCCCACCGCAGTCACCAATGTTGTGACTCGAATCCCAGCTTGTCACCGATGTTGGGAATCAGCCATCCGACGCTGCCACCACTATTGGGACTGGGCCATCCGAGCGCAGTCACCCGTGTAGCGGCGTTGCCTTGCTCCGTCCGCTATCGACACGGCGCATAGCAGAACGATGAAGTACTCCAGCTGACGAAAAGTTGAAACAACATTTATATAGAGCATGTACCAGGGTAACAAAGCCGTTACATGGCTCTTACAAAGGCGCTAGCACTTCTCCACTCGGTGCCTCGGAAAAGTGCCGCCGATAAGGGCCGCGCTCGCTGCGCCTCCGGGCGGCTTTTATACCAGCGTAAGTCCGTTGCAGCGGCGAGCGGTTTGAATCACTCCAATCTGGACTATCGCTTGCCGAAGTTTGAAACGTGACGAATTGAGGCGAAGCGGTTCCAGGTGAGCCGACCCCAAAGGAGAAAGGGAAGCTGTCTCTAAGCAAGTAGCGGCATGTCGGTTGCCGGTCGTTCGCCCGATGCATGATTCGGCCGAGCCGCCACGACGCGAAAAGGAGGGGCGACTCTGCGGCGATGCAAGTTTGGGCCTGTCGGCCGCGGGCGGTTTGGTCTGGTTTGGTCGAGGCGCGAATCGACCCCGATGTCGTCGTGTCACCCGTGCAACGGAATTGGGCCGGGCACTCAGGCACGACAGCACCCTGGCCGCCAGACAATGCGCCAGGAAGACGAGCTCCTTGTACATGGCTCTGATGCCGGGCGCGCTCATTCGCTAGGCTCATTCAGGTTCACCTCCAGTGCTCCCAGAAAAGGGCAGCTCCACGCTCCTTTCCACGAATAGGTACCGGGTCCGGAACACAGGTCCAAAACACAGGTACATTGCGTGCTGACCAGGTGTCTCGACCAGCTTCGCCCGGCTCTTCCTGTCTCGTTTCTCACCACCGGTTGCCCATCGTTCTGCAGCTTGCAAATAACCGGCCGACAACAGACAACACCCAGCGCAAGCAAGCACCCTCGGTCCTCCATCAGAACACCAGACGACAAAACATAATAAACTGTCCTAGCAAAGTGTCTATCCCAAATTTCGACCCTCAACCCCAAGAGGCCCATGCTGGACGCAATACTCTTAAATGAGAACTCAAACTATAGGACAAAGATAACACACGACATGAAATGATCATAGCTAAGGTTGATTACTTGGAATCACGCGGTGCGGAAATAATCAAGTGAGGCAGCAAATGAGGGTAAGAATTTTGCTCCCATATACCTACTAAGCAAAAAGCTCTTCACGAAGAGACGAAACGGAAGCCACGGGGTGCACGATGGCAGCAGTGCTTAGAACGCACGGCTTAGTGCGTGAGCGTTAGCGTTCAACTTTCCTTTATTGTAGCGAACGATGACATGGTGCGGCTGGAGTATCATACTCCACCTTACCTTAGCAAACGACAGTTTTAAATGCAGAGCATTTCAGTAACTCACGATGTAACCCGCGTTGGCGTCCGTAGTCCGCATCGCTCCCCCTACACTATATAAAAAAAAATACTCGTCGGCGCCAGGTTTCGATCCAACGACTCTGCGGGCGGAACTCAAGGCACATGGTACTCTACCAATTGAGCCACAAAGCCGACACAGAACGGAAGGTTACGAACGTGCCTTATATCCTTAACTCATTCAACCGTCGGCCACAGGTGCGCCCTCTCCCCCGCTCCTCCTCGCCTTCTCTCCGCTCGCAACACCCTCTCCTCGCCGCGTTCGGTTCGGGCGCACAACAGGTGGGGACGTGCGCAACACCTATCTCTCTCGCCGCGTTAGGTTCGCGCGCAAGAACAGGTGGGGCGCTCGCATCGCGCTCTCTCGCCGCGGTCGGTTCGCGCTTAAACCACATATGTCGTTTCCGTGGCCTCCGCGATCGGCTACCGGCGGCGCGCCGCCGGCAGCAAATCGCGGAGGCCACGGTCGTTCGCGCGCGCTGCGGTCGCTAAATATCGGGTGTGGCGTGATCGTGACGTCAGCATCACGCGTTCGTGTGGTGGCGCGATTTCGATGGCGCTATAACACTCTCTCGCGAGGGCATTGGCAGGGTTGGATTCGATTGAAATGGCTTGGATTGGTGGTTGGGATATGTTTGGATTATGATTGATCGGTTGTATTGATAAAGTGGGATTGTGTTGGATTGTGTTGCGTCATAGCCGCGCCACGTTGCGTCATAGCCGCTCCACGTTGCGTCATAGCCGCGGCAGGGTCAGGTTCACCGCCACGGCACGTTTCACCATCGACTTCATCGGCAATGTCTACGCTGGAAACAACAATTACAACAACAACAACCAATACGTAATCCATACGACTTGCATGCGCGCCCCCCGCAGAAAGAAATGCTCTGCATTTGATCGTGCCCCTTGCGAGGGGGGATGTTTCTTTGGTTCTATCAGTTTGGAAGTGCCGCTTGAAGTGTCGCATAGTCCTACGTCTGGACGCGACGGCTCACCGCATATATGTGACGTCCCGGTATGAAAAGGCGTCGGAACACACAATAGAAGGGAGAGTGTGTGGGGCGGGTAAGCAAAGACTGATTGGGCAACACCTTACTTGGATACGGGCGGTTTTTTAGTTCACATGTTATTTAGACAGGTTAGCAGCAATGATCAGTTTCTACAACAAACTGGGAACCGCCTACATAGCACGCCCACTTCTGCACTTGGCACATGACTCATCCACAATCCTTTTCGGATGTACCGTACGCCTCTTCCCTGCAAGTTAGGTTACGGCTTAAATTCAAAACTGGTCGTCCCCGGCCGTTGACATCCCCTTGGCATAGCAAAGCTCCCATGCCACGATCGCTCGGATCGCACTGAATCACGAAAGCATTTGAAAAGACGGCGGCTAGTAGAACTGCCTCCTCTCTCGAGGCTCGTTTTAGCGTTTGAAAAGCGTCCTCCTTCTTCGTGTATCATTCCACCTTTACTGGCCCAGTCTTCCTAAGAGAGTCAGTTAAAGGACTAGCCAGTGTGGAGTAATCTCTCACATTATGCTGGTAATATCCTGACTCGTAAGTGCTCACCTGCTCCTCCCATGTGCTAGAAAAGCTGGCGACACTGTCGAGGTAAGGGAGCGCGCAATCAGAAAGGCCCCGAAACACACGTTCAGTTAGTTTTGAGAATCAATATCACGCATTTTTGAGACCGAAGGTCAACATGACGGGACGGACGGTTCCGAACGGGGAAACGCAGAACGCAACGTCAGAACCAGTTCTTCACCCCCGGCTCGTCTCGTCATTTGAAACGCGTTCTCTTTTCCCGGTCATATACAAGCTTCGCAGGGCTGAAGTCCGTAATCTCGTAAAGAGCTGACTTCAAGGCCAATATAGCTGCAGGAACGCATGCCTCCCAGTTGCATTTCCGCTCTACGCTGAGAGTTCTCAACTTCCCAAGCAGCAGAAATTGCCAAGCCCAAGCATGGCAAAACATCAGTGGCCAATGTGTCCGAGCTTGGCAATACCTCGGCCGCCAATATTGGCTGGTGTTTGGGAAAGGTGACAAGCCAACAATTGGCCAAGCCCTGGAAGGCCAATATTGGACAACGCTTGGCAAAGTACCTTGCCATGATAATGCCATGGGTGGACCCCAAGCTATTTTCATGCACATTTTTGGCTTTGTGGCCAGTCCTTATGACCAATGCCTATTTTACGAGTTGCCTCGCGGCCCGATTTCTGCTTTATACATGCCAGTATACAGGAAATTATTAAACGGGTGCGCATTATTTATTTAATGCGCACTCGTTAAATAATTTCCTGTACAATGGCATGTATAAAACAGAAATGGGACCGCGAGGCACAATAAGCAAACTGCATCAACTTTGCGAAGCAATTATACATACGTGACTTGCCAAAAACAATTGAGCAACACAACACACCGGGTCTCTCTGTGTAGCTTTTATTATGCACATCAAATATACGAGAAACCTGGCTTAACAGTGGCAAGAATACGAACACAAACATGAAAGCAAACACAAAAAACAGTCGAGAAAAAATTTTAAAAAGCGCTGCTCATGAAGCGCGAACCGATTATCATTCGTTTAACTGCTTGAGATGCCTACAAAACAGAAGCATTCAGGTAAATGAAAACAGGACCCTCATTCCCGGTAATTCGCCGACCTGCCAAGATCACAATATGTTGTTGAACAGCACTATTGTAGAATAGCCCAGCTTGGAAAGCTTGTCACTGCTGCATCCGCCACTTGTCCACGGGAAACACCTGTGCGTCGTAGCGCCTGTAATAAGTAAAAAAAAATAGTTCACTATAATGCTAAATTCACGCTGCTTACTAAATACAGCACCTATACAAGCCTTACCACATGTCCGTGTGAAAATATTCAGCCTAAAGTTCTAGCTTGTTAACACTCGCTATGAAACATAAAACGTACTGCACTATTCATTTTTAATATACTGCGTTTTACGGTAGCAGTTACTTGGCTCGTTCTTGAGAAAACAGTCCGGAATTTCACCGAAAATGGGCTTCACTCTTATTGCAGTAGCGCAAAGTAATATAAAAAGTCCAATAGACAAAGCGACACGCCAGCGGTTCCGTGAAATTTCACTTCTGCCCCGTCAGACGCGGAATTCAGACGCGAACGGAACGACGGAGCGACGGAGAAGCCCAGCGGTAGTGTAATTACTTTGTCGTTCGACAACCTTTACGTTGCTCAAGAAAAAATGAAACGA
>JABSTR010002969.1:0-35881 GCA_013339765.2 Haemaphysalis longicornis | reverse complement strand
CCGTGCAGGAGCGCGCCACAGCTGGATCTGCGACTTCCTCCATCGCACGCGGGTCTGCGCCCCACGTGGCGCGCAGTGGGGTGGTGATTTATTAAGAAAGAAGGGAAGAGAAAAAGAGCTGGGGATATTGGTGAACTCAGTCGGGGAGTTCACCCTCATACAACCCAGTCCTAGGGAAAAGAAGGGGGGTTTCGAAGGATAGGAAGAGAGAAAGAGGAAGGAAGGAAGAGAGTGGGGCACAGTCTATGTACTATTCGTTTCGTCCAAAGCACGACGGCTACAAACGTTGCCTAGTCCTTTCACAACTAGGAAGTTGAGGAGGTGCTGAAAGAACTCCCGTCGTAATTTATCCGATCCCGTGGGGAACAAGAAGTCTTCCAGCTTGTGGCTTGGTGCACCGAGTCGCTGGAATGTGGTCTAGAGTTCCTCTCTCGCGGTGTCGTGCTGGCGGCAAGACCACAGTAAGTGCTGTAGCGTCTCGGGTTCTGGGCAGTCGCCGCAGGTGGGGGACGCCCGGCGGCCCTGGTTGTGCAGGCGGGCCCCCACGTTGCAGCAATTAAGCCTCAGGCGAAGCAGGAGCGACCGGGCGTCTCTACTGATGTGGCCCGGCAGGAGCCGTGTTTCTGATCACTGACCACTCGAGCATCTGGATGTTGTCCCTCCACAACTCGGGCCAGGGTAGTCCTTGCAGCGTCGAATGACCCAACATCCCGAGAGGCTCGTACCCCTGCCTGGCGAGCAGCGCCCTTGACCAGGGCGTCTGAAACCTCGTTGCGCATGATGCCCACGCACGATGGTTGCTAGTGAAGTTGTAGTGGACACCCCTGGGACTCTACTGCATGGAGCTTGGCCGGCAGCGACCGCTCCACATAGCCGCTGTAGCTGGCTGGCTAGTCGGCAGCTCTTAGACGGAGGAGGGCAGACCGAGAGTCAGTCAGGATGATGGGCCCCGGTAATTGGCTCCATGCTCTAGAAGATCCGCGGCCAATTGGAGTCCTGTAACCTCTGCGTGGGTGGAAGAGGCCGGGAAGGGGAGGCTGCACACCTGGCAGGTGCCAAGTTCCAGGGCCGTGCAGACAGCTCCGGCTCTGCCCGTCGACTGTTACACCGAGCAATCCATGTACACCTGCAGAGGTCCGGCAGCGTCGTCCTGTAGCAGGGCGGCCACCTCTTGGTAGGTGGCCTGGGGTGAAGTGGACCTCTTGCACGGGCTCCCGGCAATGTGGTGGTGATGCGTAGAGCCTGCCCCGTGCCTGGTGGTGGTGGCTCCAGGCGGGGCCCATGCGGCCGCTCGATATGGCTCTCGTAGGTACTACGCAGCATGCTCATGCGAGAGTTGGGCCGGCTGCGGTAGCGCTGGAGGAGTGCCGTGCCGTCCGGTGTGCCCTGCAGGCGGTGGATGTGGTGGAGCCCCACCTGCAGGGCCCGCATCTGGATAGGCCAGGAACCTGCCTCCGTGTACGTCGCCACCACCAGGGATGTGCTTGGAAGGCCCAGGCAAAGGCGGATAGCCCGGCGCTGATCCAACTCCAGCTCCTCCCACCGGCGCGGCTTGAGTTGCACCAGAGGCAGAGCAAAGAGGACAGCGGACAACGCCATCCCGTGGAACACCCGCAGGGCCACGGTGTGTGTGCAGCCCTGACCGCGCGCCAACAATCTCCGCGCGCCCTGGTGGACCCTCACTTTGCGTTGCCGGCGCGCCTTCACACCAGGTATCCAGGAAAACTGGCAGTCGACCAAGAGCCCGAGATACCTGGCCGTGGTGCACCACGGAAGGGATTGCCCATTCAAGGTGAGTGGTGGTGTCGACTTGCGTGCCCTGCTGCCCCTCGGGTGGAAGACCAAGGCCTGCGTTTTGGAATCGGACAGTCAGGCCATGGCTTGTCAGAAAGGCGGCGACTGGCGACAGTAACCCCTGGAGGCACGCCTTCACCTTGGAGAGTAGTCTCGTTGGTCCGTGTGCCCAGATGGCGATGTCATCAGCATAGACTGCCATCGCCACTGGAAACACGAGCCCAGCCGGGAAGCAGTCTGGGAGTGGAGCCAGGACGAGGTTGAAGAGGAATGAGCTGAGCACACTTTCCTGGGGAACCAAGAGCTGACGTTCTCATGGGCTGCTGGTTTCTCGGCCAACCTTGACTCGAAGGGTCTGGTTGGCCAGGAACGCCTTCACGTAACTCCGGAGGTGCCCCTGCCACACTTCTGTGGCACACATCTGTCGCAGTGCCACACATCGCTGTGGCTACACTTCTTGAACGTCGACCCTCCACGGTGGTTCAGTGGCTAAGGCATTGCGCTGCTGAGCACAAGGACGGGGGTTCGATTCCTGGCCACGGCGTCCGCTTTTCTGATGGACGCGAAAAGCAAAAGCACCCGTGCACGAGGTGTCGGAGTACGTTGAAGATCCCCAGGTGGTCAAAGTATAATCCGGAGCCCTCCACTACGGCGCTTCTCATGGCCTGCGTTGCGTCGGCGCGCTAAACCTTACAATCAATCAATCAATCAATCAATCAATCAATCAATCAATCAATCAATCAATCAACTTATTGTATATCGCGTAGCGCAAGACCTAAGCGTCTGATTTCCACATGCCCCGGGTTTCACCTTACGACGCCGAAGCCTGCCTTCAGTGCTGCGCACAAGACACTGTTTTCAGTCAGTTCTGCTAAAGTGACCGGTGGTGGTTGCGGTGGCGGCGGCAGGGCTGGCCGCTCCTGTTGATAAGCAGCCGATTATCCCCGCTGGCGCGCTGTCCCACAGCTGCTGGCCCACGAAGTCAACGACTCTCCCTCCCGCCGCCACTACCGCGGCGGCGGGTCTTACAAGCGTGACGGGTGGCTTTCCCGAAGGAATTTAGAACTGAAGATGGCGGGATGGACGCGCAACTCTGGTCCCCTAGCGAAAAGATATACAGGAACTCTAGCTGAGGCTGTGGCCTCCTCACCTTACTCCGTGAAGTGGCGAACGAGGTTCCGCGTACGTCTGCTTTCCCTCCTCGCTTATCTCTGCCCGCCATCGCACCGCTGCTCCGTGCCGGGAACTTCACCAGGTGGCGACACGGGTCCCGTGCGCGTCTCGGTTCCCTTGATTCCTAAATTTTCCCTGCTGCCTATCTCTTCTAGGAGGGGGCGCTTGTAGGAGGCGCCTGTAGAGGGGGTGTGATTTGACCTCTAGCTCTCAAGGAAAAAACTGGTCACGCCGCGAAGACTGCCCGAGGTAGCGTACTGTAGCTTTCCATACAGAAACAATATCTACGGGAATGTACATTTCGGCAATAGAAACTTCGCAATCGACTTCAACGACGGCTTAAGAAACGGGGAAAACTTGGCAGTGTGCGCTCGCCGTGTGAAACATTGACCTAGTCATAAGGTTTGGTTATCAAACAGTGCATCGGCTGCTACCAGGCCTACCCTATCTAAGCTTCATCCGTTTTTCCTCGTGGAAACTCAGTCGTCCAACACTTCCCTAGGAACGCGCTTGGCTTGCACTGACTAACATGCACAGCACGGCAAGCTGCGGATGGGTAATAATGCGTAGCCAAAGAGCCGTTTCACCCTCTCCTAGTCATGTACCGCTGAAGTGTCGAAGCTGGAAGCATTCGAAGCGATAAGAAAGGCACGCGCAGCTCGCGCAACGGTAGCTGATGTCATTCTGAAGCGATGAATGACATTGAAATATGAAGCGCAGTCGAGCTATCCCTCTAAAGTGACATCCATGCGGGGAAACGTAATTCCCACGCTATTCCGGAGAACACTCTCTAGGTAATTATACATGTAAATTTCCGCGGTGGCGTAAGTAACGCGGCTTGGAGCTGCGATGTTTAGGATGGTGTGCATATCCGAATGTTGGCCTTCCTATTTGCTGAACTATATAACCCTTCCATGCACCTTTGTTTTAATTATCTGCAACAGCATAAGCAAATGTCTATGGGTATTTTCGAGCCATAAATACTGTAATGGGTGGGACTGTCGCTCAAGCATGGACGTGTGCGTAAAAGCGATAACATGCCAGCTTGTCCTAACCGATTTTTTCTCTAAACGTACCTGCAAGGGACAGTGAAGGCCACTATAAAATTTATATTCATTCAAATGTTGTACTTTCCCTTAGCCCTCTCAGTGTTTATTTCGTGAGGAAATGTGCTTTAATTACCGCTGAACTACCAAATAAAGACGGGCTTTTTCCTTCGCGTCATTTTATAACGTACAGTGTAACGCAAACAGCAAAGGGAAGGGAGTGAGACAGCGGTGTGGTTTAGCAGGAAAATCAAAACCCTAGGAAGCGAACCATGAGGGTTGCCGGAGCCGCCGGTTGCACTATCGGCGTATCAGATAAAAGAGCTTGCCCCATACATGTTCGTAGCCTCCCCTCGGTGTGCGCAAATCTTGGGGCCGTACGGCACGCCCGATGGTGGTTAGTTAGTATGAATGTTTACGCTCGGCCTTTTACTTTACCAAGAAAACGTCTAGAAGACAGCGGTGGTGGGAACTTCATATTATGGGTTGGCCTGCTGCGTATTAATGCGGCTTGACTACGTAGCGCCATCTGCTATTGTAACTTTTAAAAACGTCCAACGTTGAGAGAAAAAACGCGCCCAGGTACTCCTGTGTAGGGGCACCTGAGCAGCGGTGCGTGCATTTGCGTGCTATCAATATGCACGTGTGCGTGTACACATTCATCCTGAAACTCGACAAACGCATTCCAATATACGGCTCGAAAGATGGGCTTACCTAGCGCAGCATTGCCATGCGTAGAGTTGGAGGTAACAGGCATGTGACTACGCTGAATCCTACAATTACCATCGCAAGCACCAGCGGCGTCATGGCTTGGGAGCTTGCGTTTGTCCGCGCAGCTTGTCTTGAATCTTTATATTTTTGGGGTGAAGAGCCGTAGGGGCTGGAGATGCTCCCGTATCATGTCGTCGTTATTCACGGTAATAAAACACCGGCACACGCATTTTCAAACGCCTTGCGCTAAAGCTTACCGCGCCGAAAATATGTATGATGAATAAAACCGGTTCAAAATAAACTAACAAGTTTTGAATTTTTGTGGAACTTTATTGTCTTATTCAGCAATCGTCAAGCACAAGCAGAAACAGTTCAGAGAGGGGTTATAACTTGCATTGCTCTGAAATATCCACCAGATCTCGGCGCTAGGCCTGATCACGTTGGGTAGTCAGGAGAAGCAAGAAAAACCTGTTACCTGGTGCCGGGCCTCGTTGATAGCCAAGGACGAGCCCCCAGGGCGTTTCGCGGGCATTACTCTGCGCTCGCATTGACCTCTGCCATTACGCCAAACAGGGGCAGGTAGAACATGCAAATTGCAAATAAAATCCAGTTCAACGCCATACAGGGCACCACCACCTCAGAGAGCTCGCGATTGCTTCTCCCATAGTGTGTCTTACAGTATACACTAGAGAGAAATCTGGCGCTAGCATCTATGCGGCGTACATCAAGGCCGTCTGTGTCGCCATGGGCCGCCATTACATCATGCGGTCACCTTGGTTTCATCACGAGCTTGGAATAAAACGTTTTAGTTACCACAAATTTAAACAAATTGCCACAAATGGCGAATAGTGTGCAATTATGGAAGTGGAAAATAAAACAGGTTGTTTTAAAACTGGAGAAAAGTTAAGTAAAGCGCATTTTTGCCGGAACGATTGTGCCTCCTATTCTGCAGGCCAAGGTGGTTGATTGTGGGGTTTTCTGCAGGCCAATTATTGATTGTGGGTGAGTAACGAAGCAAAGCAGGCGATGAGGCGCGCCGTAGTGGAGCTTAGGATTTTTTTGGGATCTGGAAATTAACGTGCGACGAAACTGCACACAGTTTTTGCTTTTCGCTCCATCCGAAAAGCGGCTGCCGCGGCCAGGAATCCAAGGTGGTAGTTACCAACAAGATTATTATTTAGGGGCTGACTAATTACAGACTATTATTTTAACAAATTTACTCATATTTTAATTAATAGGTTGTTTGAAGAGATTAGAAAGTTTTTTGAGCACGCCCATATAAGAAAACGTCGCCTTCGTGTGAACTGGTGCACCGGCAGTCAGCTACAGTTTAACAAGAAAAACAAAACTTTGCGTTAAACAGTAGTAGACGATGACAATATCGGACGAATAGAGGCGCCCGTACCTCTCGTATCTTGTCGGCGTACAAGTACATTTTGATTCTTTTTTTTCTCAGCTACAAATTTTGGGCCGGCATATTGCCCGCTTAGTCATGGGTTCTCTGAATGCGCCATGGCCAACCTCAGGTAGGATCACACACTGCCTGCTGTTTCACAGAATACGGCTACCACACAACAGGGAGGATTTCGGCTTCTTCGTAGCTCGTGGGCGTGTTAATGCATATCGAAGAAAGCAATTCCCAAAAGCCACTTACGAATGCAGTTGTCAAACCAAGTTTAAGCCAAAAGTGGGTGTCTTCTCAAACCCCCCCGACGACAACGATTACCAGGCATAGTTTCCTCTCTAGGATAGTTACATTGAAACTCTATGGCTCCTCCCGCTGGCGCTTCTTCGGCGACCAATCTGCGCACTCCGTGTGGCAAGAGACGTGGCAAACAAACTCCGTGTGGCAATCAAACGAACTTTGATTACGCGCTTCCCAGCTTCCCAGGTTTTACGTTAGTGGAGATGGCCCACTTTTTAATCAATTGTGACTCACGAAAATTTATGTGTCAAGAAATATTTTACGTGATTGTTTAAGAGCTTGTGTGCTTGCTTCTCATTTCGTTGCTTGTCGTGTGAGCCATGTCCCATCCGGCCAGTCGCTGTTTCCGTCGTCTCAGCTGGGTGACTGATGGCTTCGTTTTCATATTGTTAGACAGGGTATTTCAAAAGTACTGCCCCAGAATCTGGTATATTTGATGTCGGGGGGTGCCCTTCTATCTATTTAGACAAATGTGTTTTCTCGTCAGCGTCCCTTTACGAAACGGCTATTGAAGTGTCCAGGAGTAGTTCAGATGCTGAGTACCTTTAAAAACACGACTTAATCTGTGTGTCGGTAACATACCCTCTGTGCAAGGCTTATGCACTACTAAAGACTAACATGCCTGTAGGTGGACCTCAAGGCCAGGAAATTTCTGCCGAAACAGGAATAGCTATAATTGTTTTCTGTTCGTGGAGGCCTTCGTGAATTGCTTATGCCCTGTGCAGTGTATATAAATCGAAGTGAATCTACTGTGGCTGTCACTACTACCTACTGGGGAGGTTTCCCGAATAGTCTAAGAGACGTCCGCATTTTGGTGATTTTGTACGACTGTACAACCAAACAAAGAGCTGACGAATACGCAGCCGTACTTCGCCAAACCCAGCTTCTATGTCGTTCGTATTGCGCAGGAGCTAGCTGGCAATCCAATCCAATCCTACACCCGATGACATAGTTTTCAGTGAAGAGCTAAAAAGCATAGACGGCCATGCGCTAAGTTTGAATGGTCTTCCACAGAAACGCTGAATGCGAGAGATAGTCCAGCATAGTAAAAACATGTTCATTTACCTCAGTTCTAAGCGTTTATGTTTGACAAAACACTCATTCTGGTTCTTTTGGCGAGCTGTCGCAGTAGTGAGCAAAGTTACGCTCGTCAGTATTCCCAAGACTTTGTTAACAGGAAGGTATCACCGATGCCGAAGACTCAGCAGCTGACCAGTGGTGCATCTTGTTAATAGTTTGGAGGGAAGACTTCAGTTACTTTTTTGTTGTCACTACATTAAAACATTCCGGTGCAAGTAATTTTTCTATCCTTCACCCGAACCTTCCCTCCACACTTCTTGTCAGATCTCCCTAATGCGACCCCGAAGAATGTCGCAGGTATGGTACCGGTTTCAGTACCTTCCCTCTGCGCTATATGGCTGATTCATCTTGGAGGCACATCAGCTTTTCTGTGCATAGGAGCTATTTATTCTTATTTACGGTAATGGATTTGAATATTTTCGGCTGCCAAATACACATTTCTTTACAGGATAATAAAACATAACTGCATGCAAAGCAGGCGTGTTAAATATATCGCAAATAACTAAGGAGCAAATTATCACGTAGAGTTATCGGCAATACGAAAAACTGTGATTTAGGCGAACATGGGGCGTAATCATTCACTCTCAAATAGGTTTATCCTGATATGTTTGAAGTATTCTCTACCTCGCTACATGACATGCCAGTGCTTGTTCATATTTATCATATTTTTATGTACCCGTCTACGCCAAGTACCAAAAATGTGATCAAATATACATCATTTTGCGAGCGAAAATCTATGAGCGTAGGAGGTAGTGGCTAAGCGGCCCGAAAAAACAGTACCGTTTTCGACGGAATTTACAGATTGCATCATATTTGCCGAAACATTAGTCTGCATAGGCTTTACGGCTCTTTCTCACAGGTATAAGCTCAATATAACTAGAGAACGAAGAGGACAAAATAAAATCATGAGATTGTGCTTTGGTAATATTTTATGACAGAAAAGAAATATTACCTTGCAGAGGTTGTTTGACCACCCTAAACATGTCCACTTCCCTGGTCCTTCAAATATTCATTCAAAAAATAGGTACACACCACTGCAATAAGTTCTGTTTGTTTGAAGTTGTATCCTTCGGACGTCTATACATATAAAGTGATCATTGCTTCCAAGCCTAGCAGCGAAGGTTAAGTCGCTTGATGAACTGAAATACTGGAGAAGGTTTAGATTTTGAAGCTGCATCGAATAAATAAATTTGTAATACGTTTATCTATATTTTATACTACTGCGCCAATCACAATACGTTTTTTTAACCATGCAATATATTCATTTTTGCAAGTTCTTTATTTTCATAAGTATAACTTGAACCTATCTTTTCAGCCCTGGTTCATTGTGAGATGTACATATGGCGAGAGCATATCAAGAAATATCTTCCAAACTGCAACTATTACTACGAGAAGTACTGCCAAACCAGATCTTTCCCCGTGTTCAGATATTCCTGCATTAAAAAATAAAAGGTATACATTTGCTAGCGGAGAAAACACGGCTTTGATGGACTTTAACTCCTGCAATTTTTATTTCAGAGCGTGCCCAAGTACACATATAGTAGGGTCTACGTTTTGCGAGAAGCCGTCAAAAGATACCTCGTAGCGTTGCTACCTCCCTGTGCTTTGTTACGTAAAATTATTCAGGATTTGTCAAAGCTGACACAGTACAATCGTATTGATTTCATGGAAATGACTCCACGCAAACAAACAGCAATACGAAGGGGAGAATTGCCTTGAGAAAGAATACGTTGACCAGCTTGGTTCAAAGTACTGAAGGGAAACGATGCAAACACAGAAGGTGTAACACAAGTGAGTTTAAATTGGTGAATCGTTCGTATAGGGGCTAGTGTTACCTTTGTATTTCTGGACTGAAGATCAGCCCGCAGTTTGAAGGTCAGCACATATCCGTGGCTCGAGCTCTGCGTAGGTATATAATACGAATTTGTTAGTTCCCTTCGAGGTAAAATAGAATATTACAAATTTTCGGACACCTTTATTAAAAATTTGAGCTCTTCAATTTCAGAAGCAATAATTAGACGAATAGAAAACTGGATTTTCTCCAATGTCGTTTACTTATCAATGTGAACAGTAGCGATGTGTGGGTCTTACAAAAACAACCTTCCATTCTCTGTGTTAACCTAGTCATCTGGTATTGGCAGATCACCGTACAATAACGTACGCCTATGGTGTAGAAAGATATATTATCACATCAGCGACGGACTGTAGAAGACGTTGTGGGAGCGGGTACCTATTTATCTCCATCACCATGCCATATTTCGGTTATTGGAGAAGGTAAAAAGTTAAATTGCTCTTCTACTTGCTGTTTGTTCCCAATCCGTGCAGCTGTCCAGAGCCATTCGTATTGCAACGCGAGGGAGATTTCTTGATTCGCAGAACGTGTTCCAATTACTAGAGGATATGGCGCGAGGATTGAATTTATTTTCGATGGCGATACCCCGACTATAGCATGTCGTTGTCACCATCAGTGGTGTAGTCCGTGCAGGTCAGTTGTAGCTACCTAGCGTAACCGACTGAGGATAAATTGGGGCAGTGTTTTTTTGTACACTCCCACCCAAACGTTGCCCGTGTAGCGTTGCGTATTCTGGGAGAACGGTACCTAAAGATTTGTTCAATCAGCAGCTGTCCTGTCTTCGTGATACAAGACGTACATTTCAAATACTGTGATACAAAATTTATCTGTATCTGATGAATAATGTGGAATAATCTTCCCAAGAAACTAGCTACTCGCCGACAAAATTTGCAGTATATCTATACTGACTACATTCAGAGCCTGATCAAACGAACAGATAAAAACGAGGAAGAGTATGAAGAAATGCTGTCGAAAATGTTTCGATTATATTGGTTGAGTCGCCTCTATTGAGTAATTCTCACGAACACTTCTTGAAGCAGCAAAAATATAAAACAGACAAATCGACGTCAACAACGCAGGCTTAGGTTTTTTATCTATTTACAATCATAAACTAGGTACAGACAAAACAAAATATACCACAATGCCACACCACCGCTTGGGACGTTCAGGTCACAAGAAAAACGTTCGAGAGTTTTCTTCTATCATAAACGTAATTAGGTGTTTTTTTTTCCCAAACAATATCCACGTGGGGTTCGCTGCAGCCGAGTACACTTTAAAGTGTAATACCATACCATGAAAGCGTGTATAAACAAGTGTCAACCTAGCTTCCCTTCTGATAGTGGCCACTCTGTTTTGCTTTATGTATATGTTTACTTCTCCTGCGCGAACATACGCTGTATTTATTTTTGTGTTTGTGTGCTTCATACCTGTAGTGTTTACAATGGCGTGCATTGCAAAACCTGACTCTACGCACACTGCACTCTGCATCATAGGTATCAGATTGTTATTGTAGCAGCAGTTCCGGCGACAACGCTGGATCGAGCGCTGCTCCTCTCGTGGCAGCCCGAGCGACACGGCGATACAGGCTGCACGGCTGCGCGAGCGAACGAGGACACGGGATGTCGCTGTGTGCTTACAAAATACAACCTCCTTTGTCTTGCCGATGAACGGTCATCGTATCCCAGGCTGCATTCTTTTACACCGACATATCGCCCTACAACTGGTGACCCTCCGGAAGACGCCACCGAGGCTAATCTAGAGCCGTGTCCCTAGGCCACCAGTACTCAGCCCATCCACGAAAAGACGGAGAAGCAGTGTCATCTTGACCGTTCGGCTGCCGCAATTTTGCGAGTGCACCCAGACGACTTGGTTTCTGCAAGCAGAGGCACAATCCAGCTGGCTCAAATTTCCACTCAAGAAACCAAATTTCTTCACGTCGTCGGAGCTCACGTCCGAAATCGAGCACGTCGGTGGTATAGAAACCTCCCCCCAGATACTCTGAGTCGCATGTATGATGTTAATGCCATTTCACACAGAACAGAGAAAGCAGCTACCAACCCTCTTGACGTCCCCGAACTCGCTGCGACGCAAGCCAACAAAAATGAGCTCTCATATTTGCGTCAAGCACCTACAGAACTCAAGCTTGAAGACGTAGCGCTTCTGCGACATGTGCAACGGGTTCCCCGACCCTTCCTGCCTGCCTGACATCATCGCCGCTTATTGGACGCCATCCACAACATGGCCCACGTGGGCATTCAGGCATCTCAAAAACTCATTGCGTCCCGCTTCGTTTGGCCCACGAATGAACGCTGACATTCGAGACTGGGTACGATCCTGCACGCCATGACAGCGTTCAAATGTCCAACGCCATTCCGTTCTCCCTGCCGAGCCATTCTTTAGGCCAGATTAACGTTTTTTTGTCGTTCACATTGACCGTGTCAGCCTCCTGCCTTCTTGCCAAGGTTACCGGTACATTCTGTCCTGTGTACCACTTCTCACGTTGGCCCAAAGCCTGCCCTCTTCCCGTCATCACGACCTCCACAATAGCTTCGGCCTTTGTATCTACCTTGGTGTCGCACTACGGCTGTCCACTGTCGTCACCGATCGCAGCCGGCACTTCGAGTGGTCCCTCTTCACCGAACTACTGCTTCTCAGAACTACTCGTTCTGCGATCAGCTGCTTACCACCGGCAGTCGAACCGCCTCATCGAGCGTTTTCATCCGCACCTCAAGGTTTGACTCAATGATAATGGCTGCCCAACCGAGTGGGTCCCACGACTACCTCTTACGCTCCTCAGAATCCGGTGCACGTACAAAGTACACCTTCTCGTGCACGTCTGCTGAGCTCGTCTATGGTACATCTCTGCATTTGCCAGTGAACTTGTTTGACGCGTCTTCGCAACATGTCTCTGCCAGTGACTACGTCGAAAAACTACGAAAGCTTTTAAAGCACCTTCGGCCTCAACCGCCTCGCCCTGCAAAGTATACAGGACGGCTTACACGCCCCAAGATGTCAAAACTGCCTTGCATGTTTTCTTGCATTATGGACCCGTCTCAGGCCCATGCCGACCTCATTATCTTGGTCCTTATCTGGTTATGCACCGTCACTAAACCACTTCATTTCGGGCCACAAATGGAGCTCAGGACACCGTGTCCATTGAAGGACTGACACCCGCGCACCTCGAGCCTCCCGCCGAAACCACTTCGTTGGAACCTGCCCTGCTCCCTTCAACAAGACCACTTCGGCGTGTCCACTGGAACTTCCCAAGACTTTCTCGCTCGTTACTCCCGCTCTTCTCTTGGTGAGGAGCCCTGTAACAGCAGCTCCAGCGACATCACTGGATCGAGCACCGCTCCTCGCTCGGCAGCGAGAGCGACTTAGCGTGACAGGCTGCACGGCCGCGCGGTTGCACGAGGACATGGGCTCTCACTGTGTGCTCAAAAAATAGAATCTTCTTTGTCTTGCCGACGAATGGTCGTCCTGCCCGAGGCTTCTTTCATTTACCCCAACATAGCACCCTAATTATCTTATTATTGGGGGCGATGTATACACTTGGGCTTGTGGGCACAGCCTCTCTTGTGACGACAATTTCTTTCAACTAATTACAATTTTAAAAGTGAAGATAGATCTTATCGTCCCAATTTTCACCAGGGCTGCGTTAAAACTTCCCTACTACATGCAATTGTCGGTAGGTACACGCTCCTATACAGATGTTTTTTCCTCCTCCAGTGATTTTTATGACTTTTAAAAAACGCATTTATAAGGTTTTTTATGTTTCTTTTTTTTTCGCTTCGTGCTATCTTTGTAATATATAGAGACAACTATGAAATCCTTCATACTGTACCTTTGTATTCCCACTCCTGCGTACCGGCTAACAATCAAACTGGAAGTATATGATAAGCAATATAAGAGCAAGAAGAGCAGTCACGACTTTGTGACGTGTGGGGGACCGAAATCGAACAGAAAGAGGGGTCGCGGTGGCTTCCCTAAAATTTCCAATGGAAAGGAAGTTGAATTTTGCATTTGTCCTCTCGCAGGCTGCTATATCTTGGAAGGATTGTCCCGCATTCCCACCCGTGCAGCTGGAGAGTGCCTTAATAAAAGTACTTAGGATGGCTCTGTCAGTTATGGATATCGGTTCGAGAGCTAGGCTACCCTGTAAGAGAACAGTTGTTACATGGTGGCAGGGGTGTTGCAGTCTAACCTTGACCGTTAGTTTTGACCGCGATCGTATTTTCTGGGGTAGCTTATATCATCGTCTTGTCTTGGTATTAGGTGAGGTGAAAAATGCCTTCTTGGTTTTCTTTAGCTTGCCAAAATCTACTCTCTGACGTATTGTGTGTAAGCAGTATGGTGAATGGTACACTTAAAGATGAGGCAGTAGTAACGATCTCACAGTGGACACCAGAGACATCTTTCCTGGGGGCAGGTTCCAAAAAAACACTTCAGCCTTTAGTTAAGAAAGCGCTAAAAATGTTAGAAAGTAAGCTACATTACTCACCTATTTTACTGCAAGAATGTTTTCTTGTTAGAAAAATAAACTTCGTAAGTTACAGACAAATGTTCCGAAAGCACAAAACCCCGTTTGACATTTTCTTTTCCGCAAAAGGACAGTCTATGAACCTTTGTCGGGAGGGTTCTCGAAGGGGACACTTTGTCGACAATGTGCCTCAAGTCGTCCCAAACATGATGCACTTGCAAAACTTCTCTGTTAAAACCAACTTAAGGACAGCTGCGCTCTTATGTGTGACATAGATGATTTCAGTTTAAGAATGAAACCGCTATAAAGCTTGGCTAGACGGCAAGTGGTCATAGTATTGTGTCGCGCTCCCTCCGGAGCTTTGCTGAGCCCCGCAGTAGCCGGTTCCCTAAAAAGAAAGAAAAGCAAGAAAATAAAATATTGTCCCACGGCCTTCCTTTCTGGAATAATACGGTGAATATGGGTTACTAAAAATGCCTTCCGGAAATCCCTTTATGTGTACAGGTGAGGCTGATTTTAAGCAGATCGATCTAAACTTGGTCTTTGAAAACTCATTATTTTAAATTGTCCATTCTGTAGGGAAGCAAAGTCATGTACGGAGGGAGTATTACTACAGAAAACTGTCCTAAACCTTCCATTATCAAAGGGTTCCAGAACAAATTACAGAACAATTAGCCGCTGCGACGGACCTACGATCAAGCCAAGTTTTGTTTCCTTGTCCAAATTATTTCACTGATAAGTTGTATATGTTAAAAAATTACTGTCGGCTGTCTACGGAAGCGATTTACGGAGAAAGTAGGAATAAAAAAAACGCCTGTAACCCTGTCATTCTACAACTAGGCCTAAACAAGTTATGATTTTTAGAGGCTAAGCCAGGTGCGACAATGTGCACAAGAGAATATTCCGAAACTAAAACAACCTTAGTAAGGACAACTCGCATAGCCGCTGTTTCCGCAGGTTTGACACGGCGTAGAAATTGATAATTGTTTTTTCATTACAGCACAAGCTTATGCTAAATGTGAAAACGGCCATAAGAGGCACCGATGGGTAAATGTTTAAGAAAAGTGCAGCGTGTCAGTAGAAGGCAGCTTAGAACGCTTTTCTTACCTTCCTTTTGTAGATATGAAGAAAAAAGGTATATTTGTGAGTCAAGTGTAGCCATGAGTTCCACGTTGCGCCAGTTAGCTGTCACATGAAGGTATATTACTTGTAAAACAGGAGACGCTTATATATAGTCTTTGACTATATTCAGACGGGCCCGGCGACCATGCCCGGGGCGTACGTGCGGGCCTACCGGGGCTCTGCAGTCGCTTGCCCGTTGGATGCGCGGTTAAAAAAAACAGTCGGAACTATTCTCCTCGTCTTCTTCTGTTTTGGCAAACGATTGCCGATCACGGCTAGTTACTGAATGCAAGCACTTTGCTGCTTGTAGCTCCAGCGATCCTAGATATTTTATATGAAACTGCGCTGTATAATTGTGTGTCACTCCCTATTTGAACTATCTTTATTTGTAGTAACAGATCATAATTGATTTTGCCATGAAGCGTTCATCCAACATTATTGTATTCATTGATATGGGCGAACGATATATCTTGCCGGAGATACTTAAATTTCTGTCACGTCCGCACACAGTCCAGGTACCGCAAAGAAACCAATAACATAACACACGTTGATGTGTGGCTTTGGAAGGGCGAGTACAATGCTTTAATTTATTCAGCTAAGGCTGTTTGCTTCTGATCTTGGTACCCCGCATTATAAAGTTCCAAGCATAAAATTGCCCGGATAAACTGGTGTATAACGGCAACACCGTCTGCTCTAATTTCAGTTGACGCAAAAATCCTGCATTTATTTTCTTTGTTTCGTTCGTGGGCAACGGCCAAAGATATCAATGGGTGATGAACAATATACAATGACCCTTGTGCCTTTTTTGTGCTATGCGTGTAAAATGGGCGCGAGAGACGAAAGTGATCAGGCATATTCTTGTGCTAATTTTGCTACGAATCATCCATCCCACCAATCAAATGGCCCGGTCACTGTGCACCGCTGCGGTACCATCTAGGCTAGCCAATCTATTCCATCATCTTTTGTCCTACATGAGGATGGGATCCAAAGGAAGCGGGGGAAGATAAGGGCACGAAGTAGTAAACAGGCGAAAGTATCCAACTTCCTATGCTACAAATGCCGGGCCATCCCTACTGCAGCCGCCCTAATAAAAGATTTATTTTCTCGTGTAGTGCCTTTCCATTACGCGAGACTGAAAATGTATCTGCATGGAAGCGATAAGCAATATCATACACTAGAACAGAAAGGAGGGATGATACTACAACTACACAAAATGCATTTGGTAGTGAAAGCAAGCTACAAGGCAAAACATTTATAATAAGTACCCAACCTATTTATGCCACGAATATTGCGAATTGATTACGCTGTCCTTATTGACAACGCGGAGTGATGATTTGCTTAGTGGACTACAGGGGATCGTTTGCCACTTCAGTTTGTTACCAACCACAAAACGTATTACGAAATTGCCACATCTCCAATGATTTAGAATAATCAAACTTTTTTTAACTGTTTTAGTATGAGAAAGGGGCCTAAAGTAACTCTATATTTGCTTCTGCGGGAGGAAGCTCTACAATATTCTCCAAGAATACCTACAACTTTTCTTGAATTTTTCTTTATTCAACGGTACGCATTGTTATCACTGGTTCGACCAGCTTTGCAGCACACTGTAAGCGTACAGCGGTTTCGGTACGTGACCTGGTGGCATTTTTCGTTCTACTGGCGTATTTTAAAAGAACAAGGATCCGGTAGGCTTTCCGTTACTGGAGATAGGTAGCGAGCGTATATTCTCCATGCAATAACCCCTCTTGCCCCCCTTTAGACTATTGTGGAACCAGAGGACCTGTTTTGTGATGTACATATAAGAAACAGAGGTTGGGTATCGTTTTTTTATTATAGCGGAAAAAGTGGACTATGAAAGGTAAGGTAATTAAGTTTAGGATACACGAAATTACTATAGTCAGTGATTCGCGTAATAGGATGTGGTAAGACTTCCGTACGCATAGATGTTACTACTCCGGATATGAAAGAAAAGACAAATGTAATGACATATGGCTTGCCATCATTCACAACCAAAGGCAAGTAACTGGACATTGTCTTTTTTGTGAAGTTCGAGCAATCCTTTCCCGAGTGAGATACGCTGGCAGCATTTTTTTAGTGCATCGCTTCGCCCCTTCCTTCGCTGACTAGTCTCAGCCAGTTAACAAGACGAAACACATGACAGTGAACCGCGAGACAACACTGGCATTGAGGAGAATGTTACATTAGGGCTAGCAAGGCCAGCAAGAACGCAGCAGTTGTAGACCTTTTACAAACAGTGGAAAGAAAGAGGTTTAGGTCCAGATATTTATGGTTAGAGCGTGCTGGTATGGTGCAACACCCTCAATGCACTCGTAATACCCCACGCCTCCCAGGACTTCGAAGACTCGAGATGATAATAGCTGATACTAGCAGGCTCATTTGTTATGACCGATAATAAATTAACCGGAATATTACCTGTTTCACAATACCCCACAACATACGAGAAGTTCATGCTGCCACGCCTGTTTATTGTTACACTTTAAATTTACTAAAAGCACTAGCACGATAGTTTGACAGGGATAAAATTTATATATGCTACCTTGTCGCGAGGAACTTTGCCCTTTCACAAAACTCTTCATTGGCATGAGTGACTTCTTATACCACTAAAAAAGCTATGCTGGACAACAGTCGAAAATCGCCAAGAATATCGATTGCAGCTCCTGGATACCAAGTTGAACTGACCTCTGCAAAGAGTTAAATATATAGAAAAGTATGCTGACCACAATATCAGAATTTGGACTGCATGTCTGCAGCCGCCACGAGTTTTTTTTATCGTGATGGTATTCGCGGTTGTTTATAAAACTTTTTTGTCACCGCGGAGGCAGTCGCTTAGGCCAGTTTTTTAGATCCCTTGGAAAAGCTCAGTTTCTGCTGCATGGCCTGTAGCTGTCAATTCATTGCGGGCATTTTCGAAAAACCTAACCATTTTAGCAATCTGGGGTGACTAGAATATTAGGCAAAGTTGTATACATTTAAACCTGGATAGAACCAAGTTGACAAACGTTTCATATTTTTGTTGCATGCAGGCTTAGAGTTAAGGCTCGCATAATTAAGCAGAAACAAAACAAAAAAAATAGACATATGTGACGGTAAACTCACACTTGACGATGAACTCGCCTGCCATCTGCGCCAGCTTCTTCCCAATAGCTTAGTCACTACACGGCCCTCCAAAGAAGCAAGGTCGCTTACCCTTGTGCGCACCAACCTAACTTAGGTATCAATGTTGCCTTCTGGCACTTTTCAGTGCCTTAAAGTGTTCAATGAACCGACCTTGCGCACAAAGGGCGCCTTTTCATTATTTTGATAAATTTAGGGGTCTTTTCTGCACTCAAAATTGGCGATACGGTTCTATCTGGGATACTGTACCACGCGGGGACGTTCTTCTTTCTCGCCGGTGGAAACGGCATTTCGAATTCCGATCTTGTCTTGAAAGGGCAAAACTTATCGTTTTCTGGCAGCAGAACTCACAATCGATGAAGATTTATTGATTGAAAAACCATTACTAAGACAGGAAGGCCAGAGCTCCGAGCGTGGTAAAGGAAAAAGAGAGGGAAATGAAAGTCCATCACTGAAGCACATGTCCACATTGATGTCTCTATGAAGTCCAATAGTTTAGGCAGTCATAAATCGGAGTCCTAAATGTTTCTATTGCTAATTAGTCGAAGCAGAACAGTCACCGATGGCGCTCAAACCAAAGATAGCATTGGCGACACCCGACTACACTCTGCCGGTTGGGCCTAGACCCTAACCAATGCCGTGCTCATACGTGGAAACGAAGTATATTTTTGGTGCGTTCGACTTTATCTAAATTAGTCCATTTCTCCAACCGATTTTTCACAAAAAGTGCAAAAACAGAGACTCATCAGTGTATCTCCTGCGGATGTTTTAAGAAAAGTGCAGAAAACAATGACTCATCAGCTTAGCGAGTTCGTTACATCAAGGTGAATCGTCGCAATGCCTTCGTTACATTGACGTTCCAAACACATGGTCTTCAATTGGGCGGACAATGCGAAATCAAAAAACTTCTTAAAGTCCAGGAATTCGTTACAAAGATGTTCGTTTGCAAGGAGGTTACACTCATTACATAGTTAAATTCTGCTGTCAATAAATAACGGTCTACGTAGCAACCATAGTTATAAAAAAGGACTGTAAATTTTGATTCAAGGTAAATTGTCCCAGCTTGGACTGGTGGTGTAAGGCTGTAGGGAGAAACAGGCGAGCTGGCTGCCCCTCTCACTTTGGTGGAGTCCCGACTGTTCAACCTCGTTTTTATTTCTGAACTTCACGCTAAGGGTTGTCCTTGGCTGCCTGGCCCGGATTATTTCGTACGCAGCTTTTCACACCTCTGCCAAATTCGACCACATTAGCGCGCGCTACAATGCGGCGCCCAGCCAATCGCCAACGCCCGCACTACCTAACTAAACGAAATGCTGTGAGCCCGGAATGCGATGATAACTAAACCTTATATAGCCTGGTTTTATAACGCCAGAGCACCTCGATTGATTACGACAAAAGAAGGCCTTTTTTATTTCCACGTGGCAACAATTGTTATTGTTCTCCGCCACCTCTAACAAAGTAATTCTTGGGCTTTCTGGGTGACTCAGTGGTTAGGATGCCGATTTCATGGCGTAAATATTCCAGGTTCTATCCCCGGGACCTCAGTATCCATATTTTTTCGTCAGGCGTGCACTCCCAACACCTGCTCGCGGCCTCCATGCCTTATCACCACTTCCCTCACACTTCGAAGTTCTTGGCTGTGACAGACGGATATTTCTTGGCCTAAACAGTTGGAGTGGTACAACTATTCTCCTCCTTCTCCCTCAAAAAAAGAGACCTACAAATAGTCGTGGAGAAGACCTCAAAATTACAGCAACATTCACCTAGTATTTCAAAGCACGTAGGTCATAGAGAAGTTGTAGATGTTGTTGAATGCCTGTCGTGTGTTGGGAATCTCTCTTCTATGGAAGAAAAATGCACAGCTCCAAGGTTGTCCAAACAATTTAAACTATATCTTTTGTACGTTTCCTGTAGTATTCACATAGGAATCACGGTAAATTTTCAATTAAACACAAACGCGCTTTGCTTTATCGACTCATTCGACTGCGCAACGTTTGCTTGTCGTCTATCGCAGTGTGGAAGGGCGCTCTCGTTTTGGACATTTAGGCAGCGGGACTGACACGTATGCTAAGTATCTAAGCAAGAGAATTCAACAATACAAACTCGCCTCCAAACTCCGCAAAAGCTGCCATTTATTATTTTTGTTTGTTTGCGTAGCCTTCTATTTCGACGCATAAAAAATAAAAGGAATCCAACAAAAGGGTATGTGGTTTCTGAGAGAAAAACTAGAAGATTTTTGGGAGGATGTTTGGCCAAAAAATTATTACTACCACGTCCATTTATTACACAGATGGCTGGAACGCATGTGGCATGCTATCAAACAGCGGCTTTAACTAGAACCTGAAGACTCGCGCTCCACCTGGGAGAAAGTGCCTGCGCTGCAAAACTTGAAAATTACCACTCGTAGCGACAGGCACACGAAGCAAACTATAAAATATCTTCACTCTCTTTAGCCGTACAACCAACCGGCCCCGGCGGTCGCAGTGCCCGGTTCCCTCGTGCGTCTGCTACGGCTACGGTCGCAGCAGCCCGGAAAACGTGCGCTCAAAACTGCACATTCCCTGATGACTATTTATTTACTCTGATGGGTCAGCACGCATCGGTGAGCCTGTAACGAAAGCTTTCAGATAAGCATTGTCTTCATCACCTTAAACTGTCAATGAAAGACTAGGAGATTGAGTTCGCACATTTTAAACTGGCTTGAGCTGAAGCGATGGGCAAAGGTGAAACGACTCTTCCTAGGGCTACAATTCCCGTGACTCAAAGCACATAAAAACGCCTTTAGTAGGTAATAAGCTCTGTTCTTCTCACACCGAAACTGGCCGCCACAACATACCAAAAATGCCCTCGACGCAGATTCACAAACATGAGGCAGCGGGTTACAGGGTACCGCTTATCACCATGCACACGCAAATCATTCTAGAAAGTGAAGGCCCAATCTTCCTCAAGTTTTCTGCGAAAATAGAAAATAGGAAAACTACAACAATGTCTTCTACTAGTGTCTGTCCCCATGTTGTCAAAAGAGGTCTTCTCTCTCCATCGGGGAAATATAAAGGTTCGGCAGTTCCATTTGGGCCGACGTCAAATCTTAGGTAGTTGTTACCTCATATTCCGTCGAAGCATTCAGGTCTCAGGTGCGACGGCTGTTGTAAACCCTGCATCCCTAGGTGGCCCTCTCTAGTTTCCGCGGGCCGGAGTTAGGGTACTAGTATGGTCCAGTACGCAGCGCCCCTATTAGAAGGAGTGCTGCGGCCTAAATGACTGTTGAGAGAGGAGGGCGGCGACCACGATTGGCAAAACAGCGCGGTGGCAAGACGCTGCGCACGGAATTCCAAAATAGCTGTGGGTCTTTCTACAAATTGACCACGAGCGGCTGTAGGTGGGAACTCCAGCAAGGTTTACGGTAGGTGTCCCGCCGATAACAGTGGCCTGGTTCAACGCAGTGGTACAGAGGCCGGTAATCGGTAGATGCGAGAAGTCAGACGTGCAAACATGGGGGAGGAGGGAATTGCGTTTATATGATTGAGAGAAGACCGAGGAGAGAACTGCTGCTCAGCGCCCAACTAACAGGCGAGCAGGTCGTTGGGCGCTCTGGAAGGTACGGAGGATTCGGCTCAGCAGGTCCGGTGAGTGTGGCGGCCGCCTGGAAAGTGAGATCCGTGGCATAGGAAACTATGTGCGGACTTTACCTTCGCCACTCGCACAACAGAAACGGGCGGATTTGGCCACGAGCAATACCGGCAACGTAGGCTAATGCAGATTCTGCTGACGGAATGATATAGCACTTAGTAAGCTGCTCCTTCAAGAACAAGCACATGAGGTCGCGAAGACGGTTGGCATTATCCCCGTCCAACATAGCTTAAATACTTAACGGTGTAGTGGTGGTGCCGCTGTAAAGCGCGCTAGGTGGCAGTAGCTTCACGCTTCGTCCACCGTGCATGGTAAATTGCGCACAATACATGGGAAGAGCTCTTCTTTACCGGCGTTCAAAATATGACGTACTTTCTTACGTTCTCACATATCAGTATCTTCACGCTGGGAGAGGTGGCTCATCTCCTTCGCGAGTATTGCAGCGCTATCGATCGGCTTCTGAAAACGCGCTCCCAGCAGACGCTGCGCATAGCCGCAGCGATGGC
The DNA here is from genome assembly GCA_013339765.2 of Haemaphysalis longicornis. Lineage (NCBI taxonomy): Eukaryota > Metazoa > Arthropoda > Arachnida > Ixodida > Ixodidae > Haemaphysalis > Haemaphysalis longicornis. The sequence continues at coordinate 13,647 of JABSTR010002969.1, read as the reverse complement.
TTTTTGCAAAGTTTCCTTTAATCTGCCGACAAAAGTCGTTCCATGTGCGCCAAATTCCTTCGCCATTATGAAACCACAATTTTTACTCTTGCATCGAATGAGAACAAACTTTCTGGAGTTTTTATATAGCGCTCGATAATTTGAGAATGGCAACTCTATCGAAGTGTTCGAGACAGTATTCAACGCAAGCATCACTGCGAAAGCAAGTAGGTACGCTGGGCTTCGCGTACGTTACCGAACTACGCACCGCCTACACCAGCACGTCCGGATGAGATTGTTCACGCATTCGTCGTACTCAAAAAAGAGCGCCTTGTTATGAAGGAAGACCGAGCTTGAACCAATGAACCTCAGTGGTAATGAGCAGAGGTTTTTCAGGGCTAACTTCAGGGGGTGTCCTGGCCATCGGAAGCACGTTCCACCAGTGTTGCGTCATACCAGATGGAGACGCAATTTGTCTGCAAACAGGAAGACTTTATCATACGATACGCCTAAATGGCGAGGATAGGACAGGTGAGTCTTATATGTGTGTATAATATTATATATATATATATATATATATATATATATATATATATATATATTTATATATAATATATATGTATATATATATATATATATATAAGTCCAACGTTTTTTTTTTTGTTAGGCGCTTTTCTTACGTGAACACCACCTCTACAGTTATGTTATGCGTACGGGGTGACACATAATTATCTGGTAATTATTGATGCCGGTGGACTAATTAACACAAATTTATTATTAACCTTTTAGTCGCTGCAGTAAGCACTGATGTCTCTATGCAAAAGTTAGACACAATTGCGGTTCTGAGAAGTTTCATTCGGCAGAAGTGTTTTAGCGCATGCCTACCCCGAGACATTGGACGGTGACCTTTATTTGCCATTCGCATGATTACGCATGGTAGACAGCGAAGGCCGGCGCAAGGATCCTCCCTTTTGTTCTGTGTTTCGATAGCGGTTCTGAGTACTGCAGATTGCCATGCCAGCCAAGACTGCAAGGGTACCAGTTGTCACTTTTGCCTATGCCTCCACCCCGTTGTCAAACCCAGACTATATACAGCAAGAACGTCACAAAAGGAAGGGTCTTTGTACCGGTCTTCGCTGTTTAGGATGTGTAACCATACGAATGGACATTAAACAGTCGCAGTTTGGTATCTCGGAGTACGGATGCGCTAGAATTCTGCCAGTGCTTATCAACACGATTGCATCTAACGTTTCAATATAAACATGCCTGCTTAGTGCCGCCACTAAAAAGTGAAAGATTCAGTTTTAGTCAATTAGGCCACCGACGTCATTAATATAGCACATAATTACGTTTCCCCCTGTGCGCATATCCTCCCTGGGAACGTGGCCGTCACGTAAATATAGGCGCCGAAGTTTAGAAGAACTGTCCTCCTAATTTTTGATAACCCTGTATGTGTGTATATATATATAAATATATATACATATACACGGTTAGGAAATTATGGCTCGTTGAGGAAATAGAGAAAGTCGAGTCGGCAGTTTTCAACGACTAGGACGCACAGGGGAATGATTACGCTTTTTATTACGGTTAGTGAAGTTAACAGGTTTTTAAATTTACGTAACAAGGAAAGAAACAAAGAAAAATTACGCCCATTTCCCCTCGCGGGAACCCTAGTGTGATGCGACGCTGAGGGGGGTTCAAGCGCAAGCGGAGAGCAACCATCGACCGAAAGGCCGCCGGCTGCGGCACACCGGTTATATGCGCAGCGCGCCCGAAGGAGAGGAGACCACGGAAGAGAGAGTACTGCACATGCGCCGACGCCAGTGCGTCTGCCGCGGTTACGCCGCAACACAATCCAACACAATCCACTTTAATACAATCCAATCCAAATCCAATTCAATCCAATCCAATCCAATCCAAGCCAAGCCAAGCCAAGCCAAGCCAATCCATTCGAATCCAATCCAATGCCCCTCACGAGAGAGGGGCATCGGAGAGCACAGGGGGTGAGCGCCGGAGAGCGCAGCTCGCGCGGCGAGGAGAATGGGGGAGGGGCGGACGACAACAACGCCGACGATGCTGCATGTACAAGGCGAGTAATGAGATGCAGTCGCATTTAAAAACACAGTCCTAAGGTGGGGACCGAATCCACGCCTTTCGATTTGAACTCGAATGCCTTACCGATACGGGTATCGCGGCGACTGTGTTATCCTTCATTTTATGTGGTATTTAATTTACTACAGCTGTATCTGACGCTTGAAGGCGGTAGCCAGCGCCACTCTGACTACATGGGGATAAGGGGATCTTCTTTTTAACCCATGGGGCGTGCTTCGAACGTCTACAACCTGTCATAAAAGGGCAACTGGAGGAAAAACCCTCTTTTGCTACCTTGGCATTAAGGCTGCCAGAAGCGAGACCCTCGCTAAGCTTTCGCAGAACAATATGGTTAGGAATGAGGGGCTCATTGAGAAAATACAGAAAGATAGTTCGGCAACTTTGAATGCCTAAGGACGCGTAGAGGAATGATAAAGGTTTTTTACTACGGGTATTGAAGTTAATTTTTTTAATTTACCTAGCAAGAACAGAAAAAAATACACACGCCCAGAGTTGGCACCAAACCCACGCCTTTCGATTTGATCCTAAATGCATTACCAATACGGCTTTCTGGGGGACTGTTATCCTGACTTTAGGGGGTATTTATCTGTATTACAACTGTATCTGACGCTTGAGGGCGGTAGCCAGCGCAACTGTCACTACACGGGGAGAGGGGGACTTCCATTTCAACCCCCGGGGCGTGACTCGAACGTATACAGCCTGTGGTGAGCCGGCAACCGGCGGAGAAACCCTCCTATGCTACCTTGGCACCAAGGCTGCCGGAAACGCCACCCTTGCTAAGATTTCGCAAAATAAAATGATCAGCAAATTAGGGGCTGGTTGAGGAAACACAGAAAGATACGTTGGCAGTCATTAACGCCTAAGGATGGATGGGGGAATGAATAGGCTTTTTTTGCTATGGTCAGCGAAGTTAACATTTTTTTTTACGTAACAAGGAAAGAACGAAGGCAAGAAAAACAAACGCACGGAAGGGGGACCGAACCCAAGCTTCTTGATTTGACCTCGAATGCCTCACCAAGGAGGATATCTGGGCTGCCGTGTTAACCCAGTTAAAATTGTTAACTGCACTAACCATAAAAAAGAAAATCGTAATGATGCCCCTATGCATCGTTAGGCGCTAAAGACTCACGACCTATCCTATTGTATTTCCTTAACCAGCCCCTCATTTCAAAACTATATTATTCTACGAAAGCTTAGCGAGGGTCTCGTTCCGGGCAGCCTTGATGCCAAGGTAGCAATAGAGTGTTTTCCGGCCAGTTGCCTGCTTTTCAAAAGCTGTAGACGTTCAAGTCACGCCCGGTGGTTGAAAAGAAAGTCCCCTCCTCCCCGTCTCTTCAGAGTGGCGCTGGCTACCACCTTCAAGCGTCAGATATAGTTGTAGTAGATGCAAAAACCCCAGCAAGTGACGGATAAAACAGTCGCCCAGAAAGCCGAATTGGTAGGGCATTCGAGATGAAATCGAAAGGCGTGGGTGTGTGCGGTCCCCACTCTGGGAGTGTTTTTCTTTCTTTGTTTCCTTGTTCCCTAAATATAAAAATGCTCACTTCACTAATCCTAGTAAAACAAGCCTAATCATTCCCCAATACGTCCTCAGGCGTTGAAGACAGCCCAGCTTTATTTCTATATATATATATATATATATATATATATATATCAAGGTTGCAGTCGTCATTGCCAGTGCTATTCGGTTTTGTTCGAAATATTTATTAGGGAGAATGACGTGTGCTTGTCACGTTTCTTTTGATTCATTGATAATAAGCGAAAATATAAGTCGAGAAAAAATCCGCCGTTTGTCCGGGAGCGGGACTCGAACCACATCTCCGCATAACCGATGCGGTGTGTGTTAGCCATTACAGCTATCCGTCCCGTATCTCTCTGTTCTGCTACATGCATTACCAGGCACTGGCTCCGCAGTTCGGATATGCCAATTGCTAACCCCGACCTCCGACCACGTTCTACGTGGCGGCCGCTGGGAAGAAGACGTTCTACGTCTCCCGCGGTAGTCGAGGGGCGGCGCTGAGTTGACCGGCCTCCCCAGAGCTCTTGTAAATATAAACCCCCGCTTTAAAGTCGAGAGAGAAGCCGCTGTGGGGATAGCGTAATGGCTAACGCACCGCACCGGTTCTGCGGAGATGTGGGTTCGAGTCCCGCTCCCGGAAAACGGCGGATTTTTTCTCGACTTATTTTTCGCTTATTTATCAATGAACAAAAGAAACGTGACAAGCACACGTCATTCGGCCCTATTAAATATTTCGAACAAAAAGCCGAATAGCACTGGCAATGACGACTGCAACCTTGATATGTATCTTTACCGAGCCCCTCGTTCCGTATCTCTCTGTTCTGCTACATGCATTACGTGGCACTGGCTCCAGCAGTTCGGATATGCCAATTGCTAACCCCGACCTCCGACCACGTTCTACGTGGCGGCCGCTGGGAAAGAAGACGTTCTACGTCCTCCCGCGGTAGTCGAGGGGCGGCGCTCGTGACCGGCCTCAGAGCTCTTGTAAATATAAACCCCCGCTTTAAAGTCGAGAGAGAAGCCGCTTGGGGATAGCGTAATGGCTAACGCACCGCACGGTTATGCGGAGATGTGGGTTCGAGTCCCGCTCCCGGAAACGGCGGATTTTTCTCGACTTATATTTCGCTTATTTATCAATGAATCAAAAAGAAACGTAACAAGCACACGTCATTCGGCCCTATTAAATATTTCGAACAAAAGCCGATATAGCACTGGCAATGACGACTGCAACCTTGATATGTATCTTTACCGAGTCCCTCGTCCCGTATCTCTCTGTTCTGCTATAGTATTCTATATATATATAGATAGATTATATATATATATATATATATATATATATATATGAGCGAATCGGAAAGATGGAATGAGGGGCTCCGTGAGATAAGGCAGAAAAAAGGGGTTGGCAGCTAAGAAAACCTCGGAAAGCAAAGGGGAGGTTGTGGTGGGTCATAGAAAGAGATGAAGAGTATTTGAGTCGAAAAGAAAGTGGTGAAAAAATGCCCGCGGGTGGTATCCGAACCCACGACCTTGGTATATATATATTGTTGGACCTCTGGGTCCTCCAGCTGCGGCGCGATGCTCAGGAAGGGGAGCGACACGTCGTGATCCGATGAGGCTTTAATGGAACTAGAAGAAGAAGTGGAGCGAGCCGACGCAGCCACGAGAGCATGCGGCAGCTCGTGAAGAGCATGATGAAAATGATGATGATCAGCGTCGTCTGCTGGAAGGGGTAAAGACGAGGAAGTCACAACAGTCTCCCCCGCCGACAGATGACGCTAGGTGGATTCCAAAGGGTGGAGTAGCTGTATGGATCTCTTCAGTGTGGTGTCGCTGGGCAAAAGTTGAGTACACCCTAACGATGCACATTGCATCCACCGATGAGTTTTTGCTCAACGACAGAGCTATGTCGGGTGCTGTCTTCCAACAAATAGCACTGTGTTGTCTTGTTCCCTAAGTTTGGTCGGATGTGCAGCAGCTGGCAACAGTTCCGTAACGTCCAAACAACGTTTTCTTCGCCATCGGTGTTTCCACTGCCTAACCACTCGATCCTTGAAGTCACTCGCTCGATGAAGGTAGGAGTCGTAACGGTTTCTGAGGCAGGGAACCTGCTGAGCAGGGTGAACTTTGTTTGCAAGTCTCCATCCTTGGGTGGAGGGAAGTTTTTGCATTCTTTTCTTTTCCTCACTAAACGTCCCGGCATTTTAGTTTCTTCTCCTGTGTTCATTGTTTGCCACCCGTAAATTTGTACTCGACGTTTCACTTTCGGCTCGGTATAAAACCTTCTGTCTCGAGCTTTCACCTTTTTTTCTGCACGTTTTCTCCACTGGGATGAGGTTGGAGAAACTCGTTCACGCAGATTTACAGTAGGCTTTGACGCCTCGATGGTGCATTGGTGCTCCACGATGACGTGACCGATGTCCCGTTTCTTGAACGAAGAGGTGTCCAGCTGCTTGTTGCACCGAGGCCTCAGCCCTTTAGGGTTCCGGAATGCGAGCAGAGGGGTTTTTCCGGCGGAGACATTCCTTGTTCTAGGGGGGCGTCTACAACAGGGTCATTACTGGCCGATTCACAAAAGTTCGTGGAAGCTTCTTGGACGATCTCTGTTTCCTTGTTCTCCATCGTTCTTGATTAATGTTGGCTCCTATGAGCGAATCGTTCGTACCCATCGTATTGCGGCGGTCGGTCTTGTGCCAGTGGGTAGTGATTCGGCGAGTTGAAAGTGGTGCTTCAAGGCAGCCGTCAAGAGGACAGGACTAGAAGTAGCTCCAAAAGGCGTCCTAGTCATTTTCCACGAGCTAAGTAGGGTAGTGGATGGTCTGGTTGTGGAGATGTCCACTTGTTGAGCACTGACTTATCCAGCGCCAAGTCGCTGCCCGTCGCTCGTTTGTCTTCAGCCTTGACTCCGATGCTCTCATGATCCCTTAAAGGAGTCACAAGTTTCGAGACCACTTGGCCTTCAACGGACGATCGAAGCACAACAGCACTAGAACACTGGACGAAGTCGGAAAAAACAGGCAAAGGGCCTTGTACCGTCCATCCTAATTTAGTCTTCACCGCATTCAGCTTTCCCTGCACAGGTCTGACGGTATCGGTCACTAGCTCCCAATAATAATCTGACCCGATAAGGACCGCAATCTGTTTATCCTCCACTCCTGTACCGAAAGAGCCTTCGTATCGATGTGCATATTATTCATCTCCTTAGAACTCTTTCTTCTGGTACAGGGATGTTTTCGCTGCAAATCGTGTCCACTTCCAGGGCTTCGATGCTGATTGGACGTTTGTTGTCTGCAGCGAAAAGGAGAACTCGCACCTTCTTCATCGTTTTCCGTGTGTTTTGACCGCGAACACGCCTACGGTCAACGTTTCCTCGCCCAGCGGTTTGCAACCGAGTTTTTCAGAAGCACTCGCAGTAATGAAGCTCCGCTGGCTTCCTCCATCGAGCAGAACTCGGTAGCGCCCTGACGGTTTCGCGCCTGCTATTGTGGCTGAGAGTGTCTGCAGCAGCACGACGGAGCCTGCTTGTTTCGCGACCAGGTTGACCGGTGCAGACGTCACGTTCTCCATGTCGTAGTTAGTGCTGTCTGCGGGGCACACGGATCTTGCGTGCCTTCTCGTGCACTTGCCACATTTTAGCTGGCTTCTGCAATCTCTCGCCAAGTGACCCTTCTTGAGACAACGGAAGCATCGTCCAGCTTTGGCGAGCATCTCCTTTTTGTACGAAAGGTTGAGTTCTTCGGCATCACAAGCTTCGGAAGAGTGTGCTCCAGAGTGGCAAAAGAAGCACTGCTGCGGCGGGTTCACTGAGCTTTGTAGAGCAGCTGCCGTGGGAACATCACACGGGTGGTTCCGTTTTCGTGCTTCTTTCTCGGGTGCGATGAAATTCTGTTCCGCGCGTTCAGCAACAGCCTCTCGACACATAAGCTGGTGGTCGAAGAATTCCAGAAGCACTTGAAGCTCCTGGTCGGGGGAGGCCGTTAAACCGGATGAGTCGCCGTGTGGGTTCGATGAAGCGCCATCTGGGGAAAATGACGTCTTGCGCCCCTCATGGAACCGCAGGACCATGTCTGTCGGTAGTACCCTTAACAGGATTTCACGCAGCATGGTGCAGTAGGTCGTGGAGCTCGTGCCAAGCGCCTTGAGGCTTCGGATATGAACCTGGACCCGATCGTAAAGGTGCCTCAGTTGTAGGACGTCGGATGACGATGACACCGGCTTCAAGTCCAGGAGGCCTCGCAGATGATCTTGCACAATGATGCGGTCATCTCCGAAGCGCTTCTTCAATATCTCGATGGCGTCCTTGTAGCACTCTTCGTCGCTTGCAGTCCAGATATGGCTGATGCAGCTGCTCCAGTCACGAGGCTGCTCAAGTAGTTGAACTTGTCAGCCGTGCTGAGCTCGTCGTTGTTGTGGACGGCTGCCGAAAACTGCGTCCAGAATCGCTGCCACGATCTGCGGTTCCCGTCAAATTTGAGGAGCTCTAGCTGGGGAAGCTTGCATTTGCCAGTCGGTGATGGGTGGACGGTCGTCGGACGTGGCGTTGAAGACCGGGATTCTTGCAGCTTGAGACGAAGGTTCGCTGGTAGCGCTGACAACCTTGTCGCGGTATTGTCCCGCGTCTGTCGTCTCGCTGTCTACTAGGTCATCCGGTGTCTCTTCAAAGATCGCCTCGTCCAACTTCTCTATCTGGCCATAAAATGCATTGATTCGTTCGAGCAGTACACTCACCGCTCCTGCCGTCGCCTCTCTGTTTCCACTTATGTGGCCTTCCGCTTCCGTTAGAAGGCCATCCAGTTGCGCCCGTAGGCTGCGGCGTCGTCGAAGCTGTCGTTCCATTCGGTCGCACGCAGCTGGGAACTCGCCAAGATCGCAGGCGCCGCGTCTTTTTCTGGGCTTTCGCGGCTCCGTGCGTCGATGGGCTTGGCGTCGTCTAGAAGTCCCGGGTTCTCGGCACCATGTGTTGGACCTCTGGGTCCTCCAGCTGCGGCGCGATGCTCAGGAAAGGGAGCGACACGTCGTGATCCGTTGAGGCTTTAATGGAACTAGAAGAAGAAGTGCAGCGAGCCGACGCAGCCACGAGAGCATGCGGCCGCTCGTGAAGAGCATGATGAAATGATGATGATGATCAGCGTCGTCTGCTGGAAGGGGTGAAGACGAGAAGTCACAACATATATAATATATATATATATATATATATATATATATTATAATGTTATACAGAAAGATAAGGGACGAGGGACTCGGTAAAGCCAATATCAAGGTTGCTGTCGTTAATGCCAATGGTATTCGGCTTTTTTCAAAATAATTATTAGTTGCGAATGACGCATGTTTCTCATGTTTCTTTGATGCAGTGGAAAATAAGCGAAAATAGAGGTCGAGAAAAAATCCACCGTTTTTCTCCGCAAGCGGGAATCGATCCCACATCTCCGCATAACACGTGCGGTGCGCTACCATTATGCTATTCCGCGACTTTTTTTTCTTTATTGCCAAGTCATAACACAAAGAAATAGGGGAGAGGTCAGTCAAGATGGTTGATTGTCTCAAACATTACTGCCATACTTTCAGCCAACAGCTATTTGTGCACTTTCATTTCCGTTGGTTCATGCATTACTGACAGCAATTCATCATCACGGCCTCGCATAACGAAAACTTCGCGTATTTTACAAATTTGTCCACGTATGTGAGCACACTGAACGCGCATCTACATCCGCATTCCTAACAGCCATGCGGCTCCTCCAGATTCCGTGCAACCGCAGGACAAAAAACAAGTCATACGGTGCAGTTTCAGGCACGATAGATAAGTGCCGAATGCCGTGGGCCGTTAGAGGAAGGTCTTTTTTAAATTTTTGTTAGAGGACGTCCCCAAAAAAAGACGGCATCCCAACAATAAACAAAAACGGGTCCTACACTTTTGGGCTTCTTGCACAAAAAGCAATTTGCATCCCATGCAGATAAATATCCTTGCTTTGCATCCACGTTTTAACCGGTAGCGTTTCTGAGTGCAGCTTGTAAAAAAGGTCTTTACCCCTCCCGCTACTGTCATTTTTAACCCTTTTTAAAACATCCTGACCTGGGCCAGCACGGAATCAAGTCCTATACAAAGGCTCGGCCAACAAGGATTCTGTTAATATCTGGACAATTTTTTGTGGATTACTGAAGACAGGTAATCGAGAGAAAAATGAGAAGTCAAGAATCTGTATACAAAAACCACCTCGCGCAAGAAATAACTAACATTTGTACGTGATCCTTGAACTGTGGACACAACGAAATCAGGTAAAGCATTTACCAACTTAATCTGCTAGAAAGCACGTACAAAAGGGTTAGACTGGTCTCTTAGAAAGGAAAACGTGATACAAGTTGGCGAATAAATTAATGCGGTAGTGCAAGTCCACCCCCTTCTAGTCGTATAAAAATATTGCTCCGACTGGTTCTTTCAAAGTGGGACTGCCATACAAACACTGCAAATATACGATAAAAGTTTTGCACATTTAATCTAGAACAATACAATGCCTGTAACACCTACCATAATTTCGATACAAAGAAATACATTACATTCAGTTGCACGGGAAAATATGGACATATTCGTACCTCCCCATCTTTCCGTTTGCCCGCGCACATCGTGTGCACTCTCGTTTCAGTAGGCCGTATTTTCTCGGTTGTGCTCAAACGGGATGCTGAAATAACGAGTAGGCTTCATTGACCAAGACACCCGCTCGTAAACACCTGACGCTGCTTGCCAAACACCATGCCAAAGACCAACGCATTTTTTAAAACTCAGCCAATTGCCGGTTTTATCACAGAATTCCTGCGTGATGCTCAAAGCATTACAAACACTTTCGTGATCCACACAGGAAAAAGCGACATCATCCGCATAAGCGAGTACTTTCCCATCACAGGACTCCAAAACGTATCCTCTGATTAGGTCCCTGCTGTTACTTTTGGCACATAAGGGTTCGATGTACAAAGTGGAAAGCAAGGACGACAGTGCACATCCTTGTACTACCGACGAACTGACGTGGGCGCTTTCTGTTAGTTCCTTATTAACGATTATTGTCGTGGTCGAGTTAAGATATGCCATTTTGACCCCTTCGGAAATGACTTTACCAATGCGAACGTGTCTCAGAATTTTAAACAAAATGTCATGGCAAACCGTATCAAAGGGTTTTTAAAGTCAATCTGTAGCATTGCTACTCACCTGAACTCCATATCGCACGATTCAAGAATACTGCGTACAACATGAATATTTGTGCAAATGCTCCTCCCCTTTATGCCACACGTTTGAACTGGCCCTATTAATGATTTTATAACCGATTGGAGACTTTCTAGCACTATCATAAAACTTTTGTAGTCTCTGTTTTTTATTGGGATCGGTCTGAAACCAGTTACTTTGCTAAGTTGTTCTGGGTCATCGCTTTTGGGTATAAGTATCGTATGGGCTTTGGAGAAAGAGGGAGGTAAACAACCCTGCCTGAAAAATTCGGAGATAACATTGCATAAGAAGACTGCCAAGTCTGACTTGAAGGCTTCACAAAAGTCTGCCCCTAACCCGTCAGGTCCAGGGGATTTACCATTATTGAGGTTCCGTATTGCCTCTTCAATTTCGCTCACGGTATGGGTGCTTCAAGTCCTTCTGTAACTTCGCTTTATAGCTGCGGCAGTTGCGTGATGAAAAGACTGTAGAAGCCTGTTTGTTTGAGGCTTTTTGTAAGAGAAAAGGTTTTGGCAATGTTGAAAAAAGTCGAGTTGTATCTCGTGTTGCTCTTCGGTAACTGCGCTGTTAAAATCTATTTGGCTTATCTCATTCCTTTTTGCGTAGCTTTTTTCATCCGAAAATGCACGCTTTGTTGGCATCTCGCCAGCAGTATAGCTTTCTTCCCCTGCTCTTATCAATGTTCCTTATATTTTTCTGTTTCTATCGCTTTTATTTTGCCCTTTATGTTAAGTATATCACTCACTGAAGTGCCTGGCTCGTTGGCTTCTTCAACTGTAAGGTGGTTTAGTAAATTTTTCCCTCAGACTTCTCCTTTGTTGCTAGAAATTTTATTTCGGTAGAGGGCTCGATAGCCACCATTTTGACGTGTTGTTTGAAACGTTCCCATTCTTCGATAATTTTGTTGTGTTCATTGGCATCTACGAGTAGTTTGTGTTCTTTGAGCAACTCAAGAAACTTTTCCTCTTGTAGTACCTTGATAATAAACTTCCAGATTTCGTAGTTAAACTTTGCTCTTGGTTGTTTTACCCCTCCCACCGTGACTGATACTAGGCAATGGTCGCTGAAGGATAGTTTTTCAACAGCGTATTGACTGCACTCAGGGGCAAGGTTTGCCGATAAATATATCTGTCGAGACGATCATGCTTTGAACCTTGATAGTGGGTATATCTGACCGTATGCGCATTACTAGCCAAATTTATTATATCTTCGAGTTGCAGGTTGCTCAGGCTTTCTTTTAGAAATTAAGCACTATAGTCGTAAGGGGCATTTTGATTTGAACGATCTTCCTTGTTGACTACGCAACAGAATTCACCTAGCAACAGGACATGCCGGTCAAAATCGAGCGTTTTGATCACGCCCTCGAAAAAAACCTTTCTTTGAGTCACTTTAATAGGAGCATACATGGCTACTGCTCTTAACTGTAACCACTCGTAACAAAAATCACAACTAATTAAACGACCTTCTTGGCAGGCCGTAACCCCTTGAACTACAAACACAATTGAGCGACTTCCTTAGAAAAAGACAAAAACCACCAGACGTACCGACCGCACGGCTAACGCACACGTCAAAACACCTCTTAAAAGGCTGTACCATGGTGTCAGTGGGCTGTTGGCTTTCTACTTTGCTGTCCTGGTTGCTAGTAGGTCTAACATCCTATCCTCCAAGAACTTAGAAAGTCGAAGCATCGGTAATTTGAACTGAGGCCTCGAACATTAGGCGTAGCTACACGAAGAGCCGCTTTAAATGTCGTAGCCCTCCTTTTTTGTAAAGCAGCACACTTAAATCACGGAAATTACATTATACAGGGCTGTTAAGTACCCCGTCGGGAAACCCCTTGATGTTGACGATGAGCGTAGTTGCTCGGTGGCGTACTTGCCCTTTTTTCCTGTGGCGACCTTACACTCGCGTTCCTAGCGCTGCAGCTTTTGTTCGTCACCCAGTTCGGTCAGTTCACGCGGGCGCTTCGAGGTCGTCCCTTGTTTATCCTTCGTGGCTGCTACCTCAGTTTCTTCCGCGGTCTGGTAGCCGTCGCGTGGTAGGGTCAAAGTCGATTGTGATGACTGCTGGCTAGCAGCGTTCGTCCTCCTTGTTCTTGTGTAGTTCCACTGCAGTGGATGTGTTGTCACCATTTTCCTGAGTTCCGTCCCTGGTGCCCCCTTCACGTACTTCATCGGGTGGTGGAGCAATCTGTGGAGTTGTGTCCACCGCTTTCTCCAGTTCCTTGTTGCCTTGCGCGACGGTCACTGCAGAAGTTAACGCCACCGTTGCCGCCCTCTCCGCTTCCTCGACGTCCATGCTGTCAGGGTGCACTTCTTGCTCTTCGGGACGCCCAGTGACGTTAGCGTATGTGCGCACGCAGTCGCGGGCTTCGTGTCCAAACGAGCGGCACTGGGTGCACTTCGGAACTCTGCAGTCCTTTCTGATATGACCCCTCCTACGACAGCGCAGATAAACAGGTGCACGTCCAGGCAAGACAACAAGCACAAGACAACTGTAAACTTGAAAAGGTGTGGGAGCTGGTCGGGGGATAGGTCTTCACGTAGCGTAAGACGCACCATTCTTGTCGTCGACTCAGTGGATTCAAAGCCCGCCGCTGCCCAGGCGTCTTGGCGCACGTCCTTGACGTCCCCGAATTCGGTGAAAGTCCTGAGCACAGCCTCGTCCAATACATAAAATGGCACCCAGTGCACTTTGATTGTCAGTTCCTGGTGGCCGGGGTTGATGATGGCACAAAAATTCCCCTTGACGTGAATTCCTCGAGTGGTTATCGTACGTTGTCTTGCTTTTTGCTTGCGCACATTAAAGGGACACTGAAGTGATATGTAAA
>JABSTR010002968.1:0-32579 GCA_013339765.2 Haemaphysalis longicornis | reverse complement strand
AAGAAAGAGTATTGGGCCTGGCCGCTGGAAGATTTGTTATCTTTAATGACAGGGCAAATAGGATTTCCCAAGAAAATGCTGTTTAAAGCAATTACTTTCTTTGTGTTTTGCTATTCTATTGCATTGCGAAAACTGTTAATCGTTTTGCAGAGCAACTTCTGTTTTTTAGAAAGCCCCGTTACTTAATCGATATTTTTCCCTCACAACAGGCAGAATTATGGGTGAAAGAGCCACAGGGAGAGCACACTTGCTACAGAAATGTATGTTTCACTCCTGCAAATGGCCTAGGCCTAAGCGTAGGTGGCCCAAAAATGCCTCAAGAAGAAAACACAACTTTCATATTCTACGACAATAACCACCTTTCTGGGCAAGAAGTTAACGAAACTACATGGGAAACATTTCTTGATAACTACACTGGAAATATATCAAAGCCACTCGTTGCGGTTGTACACGGGTTGAATGGTAGTCGTGAGAGCCCTTGGGCACGCAAACTTATCGACGCTCTGTTGGAAAAAGTGAGTACTTACAACTATTCCTTTTTTGGTGACCAGAATACCTTACAGAGCTTGTGAATTTTGGATAACAGGATATCACTCACGTAAAAGTTTATTTGTGATAGCTTAGGAAGTTAAAATCGATTTCAAATCTACTTGAGAGCTCCAAATATATAGCAATTTCTCAAACGCACGGTTTCAAAGCACCTGCTCATTCATCACTTCGAATTCCTAGGTTTCTTGTATTTCCTGTCCCGGCTTTCAGAGCCGTGTTACTCCGCTGATAACACGGTTGTTCAATGTTTTATCTTCTTTATACAACCAGAGCCGACGATTCTTCATCAAATTGTATGAATAAGAAAAAAACCGTATATGACACCTGTGCAACTTTTCATTTCCAGCGTGCTTTATATAGCGTTTATGAGATGTAGGTAACGTTATTCGCCAGCCTTAAAGCAAGACTTTATTTTACTATTATGGAAAATGGTGCTGTGATACGATGCTGACGTGAAAAATGCTGAAGGCGGAAATATCGTGACCAGCGAACATCGATACGAATGTGCCCGAGATGCGTCGAATAATGCAGTGGAAATAAGGAAGAGAAGACGATAAGTGTAGGCTTTATTGGCGTCAGCATCGGTTGACATGCGACCGCTTACCTCAAAATGCATGGGTACAACTCCGGTAACGGCTTATTTGCATTCAAACATTCATATAACGAGAGCAGCTAGCTCTAGACGGCCAATCGTGACGAAATTATACCAGTCGTCACCGGTCAGATATGAGGACAAATGAGGTAGACCGCTTTGGGTGACGCGAGCAGCACCACATTTATTGTGCGAAGACTTCCTTCTATACAGGTGCTCCACAAGCCATATTTTACAATGTACGGTCTTAACAAAGAAGCGCCGCGCATTGGAAAGGCTTACATTCACGGTCTACGCCACACTTCAAGAGAAAAATCCTGGCGATAATTAGGCCGACCATTTGTATGATCTGACGGTAGGAAGCATATCACAAATAAGAGAGCCAAACGATGGTAACCTGGCAGGGCAGTCATAGTTAACGGAGTATCCACTGATGGTGTAAGAACTACTCTGCCGCCGGAAGCAGGAACAATAAAGTCATAAAAACAGAACCTGTCATTACCTCAATCACGAGCGGCGAAACTCCAGCCACATCGCTTGGTATACCTATAGAGAAGCGGACCCACGGTTGCCACTTCACCGGTAGCATGTAGGGACCATAACACTCATGAGGTATACCTGGCGTAGAATCCTCTCTGTGTTTTTTTTTTTCATTATTTCATATTCCACTCATTTATACTTCCATATCACATTAATGTGTAGTATGCAGGATATTTGTAACTGCCCGAGAATAAAAGATGCTTTGGAACACCATGTGAGTTACAAATATTCGTGGGGCAGCTGGATATATTTAGAGCGAACGTTTTCTTAGTGGTACTGATGGCGTTTTGTCAGAAAACTAATGCATTTCTTTATAGACCGAGTGCTCGGCCGGAAAGCCCTAATAAAATCTCTCGACACACGGCGCGTGCGCGAAAATGGACTTCCATTGTGTGAAAATGGTTATTTGAAAGTCGCAAAAAAGAATTGTTCTAGATGAGACAATACCTGCAGAGATCACAAAAAAAGAGTGCAATAGTTACGTTTACTTACAAACCACGTATCGGCATACATTTAGATTGTTCGTAGACACGTGTACTCAGTGCGCAACTACTGGCTGCATGGGTTCGTTCATCGTTTGAGAGTTGGGTTCTTGAGGATTGGGCGATCGATGCAATGCACTTTCGGCGACGTTTGGACGCACTTTTACCGTTCGCTCTTCAATAAAGATTTTTTAGAAAAAGGCGGCAATTTTTTACATTTCTGTGATATGTTTGTAGTATGTCACGGCTACTGAACTGAAGCACTTAAAAATTCACGCTCACCACCATTAACAAAATTTTATTTGGTATGCTGAACTTTCCCAGAAATGGCATTGCTGATGATTTCTGTTTCTTTACGGACGGGTATCATATAAACTGCAGTGAACGTCTCAAGCAGTTTGCACACAACATCGCAACTGCGCCGATATCCAGCAAATGTTGAGGCTGGGTGATGACGAAACCGCAGTACTTGTACCTACATGATTCAGCATGACCAAAACGGATAATTAAATTTTAACCGGCATCGTTCTGGCTCAATATCCACCGACAAAATCTGCAGGAAGTACTTAAGTTGTTTTGTTCATTCAAATTAGTATTTTATGCTTATGTCACCACTTAGTTTTTTTTTTGTCTCAAAATTGTTTTTTCGTTTAGGTAAACTGCAACGTCCTGCAGGTTGACTGGCAGGAACGTGCCCGTTTTCCCAATTACGCCAAAGCTGCCTCAAGTGCCCCTTTGGTTGGAGTTCTCCTCTCATTTATGCTTCAGAAAATAATTCAAACATCCAACTGCAGCCTGCATCCAGATAATGTGCACATAGTGGGATTCAGCCTCGGTGCTCACGCTGCTGGCGTCTGTGGCCGGCATTTCTTTAATACCACGGAGTTTACGCTCGGAAGAATAACAGGTATTTTTACGTCACTTACATTTTGACTTTTTTAAAACGGAAACTGCCAACATTAGAGATTTGTTGCGAATTCCAGAAACGTCTACGTAACTGTTCACATAGCCGTGCTGCTTTTATTTATTGAAATGTTGCTTAGTGCGTAAACAGGACTTTTTTTGACAAAATCCTTGTTGCGAGCTTTGACCTTTGCCTCGTAAAAGCATTTAAATTTGTCAGCTTGTTTGTACAATTTGGTAAAATAGTAAATACATTGATACTTTGAGAACTTTCCCGTCGTGGCTGACACGTTTAAATGGAGCTGCGCCAACTTTTACATTTACTTCCGGACATCTGCAATTCAAGACGTGGCCTCTCTTCGCAGCTTCAACCTAAACACGTTTTTTCCTCCGTCTTAGGTGGTCTTATGCTTTTCTTAAGGTAGTGTAATTGAAGCATAGTTTTTGGTCGTTGCTGCAGTGAGTGCTATATAGTTCATTCCACCTATCTATGGTTCTACTACTGCAACAACACGCATACAAATACTTAGGAAGCTCTATCGACATGGAGCGTAATATTCTGTATTCTTAATTCGATATCACGGCTAAGACTTCTTTATCCGCAGATTACCACTTACTAAATTTAAAAATGGCGTATATCATAATATCATGAGGACCCAATGCGCAAGTTAAAGCGCCAGTTAATTTAGGTGCGAAAAAATATCATTTGCTTTGTTTTTTACACCTAATTAGAAAACGGCGAGCAGATACCTGAGTAATTCGTTTAACACAACGGTATTGTATCAATTGTTACAAATTAGTATCATGAAAACGATCCCGAAGTATTCCAACTCTCCATTACATATATTGGCCTCGCGAGAAAATGTGTCATTTTATAGCTTGTATTCACGGGCGAGGCACGGATGCAGGCAACCATGTGAGGGCGTCGTTACTGATTACGTTGGGGTCCGCGATGACGGTACTTGTCCGTGTA
The DNA here is from genome assembly GCA_013339765.2 of Haemaphysalis longicornis. Lineage (NCBI taxonomy): Eukaryota > Metazoa > Arthropoda > Arachnida > Ixodida > Ixodidae > Haemaphysalis > Haemaphysalis longicornis. The sequence goes on along the minus strand of JABSTR010002968.1, from coordinate 28,540 downwards.
AGCACATGATTTGTAATCGACGTTCCAAACTCTACCCCACCGCAATCAAAGTATGCGACCACACCATATGGCATCCACACCACATTATAAGGCAAATTCAATGATAATTTTATTTATTTTTATTATTATTTATATTATTCACTATACGGGGGACCCTAAGAGGTCCATAGCAGAGAGGGCACGTCAACATAAAACAACAAGTAATGAAGATATACATAATATGAAATGACACTACAATGTTTACATGTTACATGTTTATACACTTCGTTATGTACAACAATGCATTTTGTTCTATACACCACAATACACTTCGCTATGCGTTGCAACAACACACCTGGTTCTACAACACTACATTACACTTTGTTCTACAACACAAGTAGTAACGTACGCCAAACAAAAACAATACACTTCATTCTACATATGTTACAATAAATGAGGTTCGCATAACTTGTTCCAGTCCGACACTGTTCGCGGAAAAAAAGAATACATAAAGGCATCGGTTCTCGCAAAAAATGGGGTTAGCAAATGGGGATGATGATGTCGTGTGTTCCTTGTTGATAGAAAAGATAAGTAAGGCGATGAATCGATGGCGAGTTTACCATTAAGTAATAATTGAAGGAAATCCAGCCGTTGTTCGCGTCTGCGGGATTCAAGGGTCTGAATGTCGTTTGCAGACATCAGCGCGGAAGGTGAATCCGACGGTAAGTATTTTGAATATATAAACCGAACAGCTTTCCTTTGAACCCGCTCAAGTTTGTTAATATTAAGCTTAGTGTAAGGGTCCCATACAACGCTGGCGTATTCCAGTTTAGGTCGTATAAAAGAATAATAACTAAGAAGCTTTACATTGGCAGGACAGGTACGCAGTTTATGTCTTAGAAAACCAAGTTTCCGAAAGGCAGCTGAACATATGTTGTCTACATGCAAGTTCCAAGACAAATTACTAGTTATAGTTAGGCCCAAGTATTTGTAGCTTGTAACCTCTCTCAGAGTTGAAGACCCAAGCTGGTACATATTATTTAGTGGAACTTTCTTACGTGTCAAACGCATGCAGACACTCTTTTCTGCATTAAGGATCATTCCCCACTCATTGCACCACTGATGAATATTATGAAGGTTTGAGTTAAGTTCATTTTGATCATCGAGAGAGTTAATAACCCGGAACAAAACACAATCGTCTGCAAATAATCTAATTTGTACAGAAGGGGTGATGACATTTACTATATCATTTATGTATAAAAGAAAAAGCAATGGCCCCAGGACGCTTCCTTGGGGTACACCTGATGTGACCGGAAGAGACTGCGAACGGTGGTCATTAATAGCAACAAACTGTTCACGGTTATTTAGATAGTCTGCAATCCAGTTTACAAGAATTTCGGGAAGGCCAATACCCTTAAGTTTCAAGATCAATTTGTCGTGTGGAACCCTGTCGAATGCCTTACTGAAATCCAAAAATATTATGTCAGTTTGCCTATTGTTATCCAGGTTAAGTGCAAATGAGTGAATTATTGTAACCAGTTGTGTCACTGTCGAATATCCCTTTCTAAAGCCGTGCTGAAAATTGGTCAGGATTGAATGTTGAGTCAAGAAATTTCCAATTTGTGTAGCAATTATGTGTTCTATTAATTTGCAGCAAGGTGAAGTCAAGGATATGGGTCGATAATTTTGAGGCGACAAACGATCACCTTTCTTGAATACAGGACTTACGCGTGCGGCTTTCCAGTCACGTGGTAGCTTTGATGACAACAATGAAACACGGAAGATTTCATGCAGGAATTTTAACGACATGTTCGGCATACCTTCTTAGGAACACATTTGGGAGATTATCACGTCCACACCGACTTTTTGGGTTTAAGATAAAAAAGCAACGAAAAAAAACACCAGATAAGACACGAAGGACGCTTCGCATGGGTCGAAACACTTTACCAATTTGGAACATAAACACTAGAGCCAAGAAAACACACTTTAAAATAAGCTTATAAAATGATCAGCCATCTTTTTTTGGTCAGTTACAATCACGCTATCAATTGCCATTTCGGTCACAAGTTTCTTTCTGTCACCGATGTAGTTCCAGAATTTAGTCGGGTCAGTTTTTATGAAGTGGGCAGCAGCGTCCTAAAAATAGCGATCTCTGGATGAGCGATAGCCCGCGCAAGGCTGTCTTTGAGACTGAGAGGGTACGAGACTGCGCATGCTTCTGTCCTTAACCGTTTATGATTTCTTTTTAAGTGATTATATCTCGCGTTATCCAAGGAGTTATTTGTGCACTTTTTATGTTTATTCGGTATAAAACGATTGATACAATGATGACACATTCTTTAAATTTATTCCACCTGTCTCTACATCGCCCACCTCAAAGACAGCAAAACCGACTCCATGTATTCTATTACGGATACGTCATCTGCTCGCGAGTAATCTTTAAAGGTACGCACTGAAGATTTTTTAGTACTGGAAATTGTTAAGAGGAAGAGAACGGTAACCAATTTCTGATCGGGACAGGCCCTGTTCTACTGAAACGGTATGCAGCTCGAGTTCACGGCTTATAAATACTAAATCCAAAATCGAACTAGAGGATCCATGCACACGAGTTGGCTCCCTCACAACTTGCATCAAGTTATGGGTTAGCATGATGTTAAACACAATCTCAGTCTCTTTTTTGTACAATGGTCCTGTCGTATAACGCTCCCAGTCACAGAAGGTTAGGTTTAAATCACCTGCTAACAAAATTTTGTTTTTTGCAAAATTGAGACATATGTTCAGCTAACTTTTTTATGGATTCAAACGTAGCCTCTGGGGGTCTGTAAAGTGCGTACAAGATAAAAGCGTGGCTCCAACAAGACAGTCTAATGCATACACATTCTAAGTCGTCATACACATTCTAAGTCGTCAATGTAACCAATTAATGAGGCCTGCAGTGTTTCTTTCACAAGGATGGCTATTCCACCTCCCCTTGTAGTTCTGTCTTTCCTAAACACCTTATACGAGGGTGGAAATACATCATCATCAGCTATTTCGGGGAGCAACCATGTCTCAGACACAACTGTTACATGTGGATCGTATTGAAGTAAGGCAATTTCCATTAGTTCAGTTTTGTTACTGACGCTTCGGGCATTTACGTTAACCAAGCGAAGGCATTTTTGTTTAACGCCCTGTTGACCGGTAACGAAAAGCTTACTTTTCGTTGAATTATTTTTTGAAGAAAGTGCGAGTTGTTTTCTTACGTTTGATTCAGTGATTGGGCATACCGTCTGGTGATCGGGCGGGTTTTGCTTCCGTCGTTTTTTTTACCGGAATTCTTTCGCCTTTATCACTGTCCCAGACATACGCTTGGTTATCGATATACAGCTTGTCAAATGCCAAGTTTACTTTCTCATTGTTATCTCGGTTAGCTTTCGCACTTGCCCAAAGCTTTCTTCTAACATCTCGTATCTTCTGAGAAAAGTCTTCCCCGATAGCTAGCTCGGTATTTTTAAGTTTGGTCCCGTTTTTAAGTATTCTAGCTTTGTCTCGCCAATCAAGCAATTTGAAAATGACTGGCCTAACTTTTCCAGTTTCAGGTCTACCTATACGATGAATACGCTCGATACTGACAGGTTCAAGTTCCATGATATCATTTAGAATGTCTTTGTTAACGGCACTTTCAAGTGTTTCGCTGTTTTCATTGCTGCCTCGGGAAGACCATAAACGATTAGATTCGACCGGCGACTATGGTTTTCCAGTTGATCGATTTTAGTTTCTAGAACACTTATTGTTTTTTCCAACGAGGACAGCTGCTCCTGACAGGCATTTACCTTCCTTTCAAGCCCAGATAGGGCATCAAGCTTCTTCTCAATATCTGATAGTCGCTTTTCTTTAATGTCTTTGACATCAACCGCTATGTCTGTTAACATTTTGGCAATCTGTTCCAGATCCGGGCCTGGGTTCGTCTCAATATCGCCACACAGTAACAATAACTTCCGCAGTACAGTTTCAGCGCGGCACAACAAACAACTGAGCCATGGGCACGGCAGCACCAGCAAAAAAGGATCATCAGAGCGAACACATTTTCCATACTGCTTTCTTACCTGTACAATGAACAGGAACGGATTACAGACGGTCCGCATGCTGGTACAGCCGCCGTGCCCAATGGTCGAGATGACCGCTGGGCGCAAACTTATAGCCGCGCTGAATGGTGCTGGTGCCGCCATCTGCCAGTGATCCATGGCGCATGCTGTCGTCGAGTGACGACTCAGGCTCTCCCAGGATGACGATGCTCGCAGTTCATGCGCATGCCAACCAGAAGAATCGCAGTCATGCGCAGCAGGCGTCCTTCCTTAGCTTCCTGAGCACCCGGCACGAACTGGCGGTAGTAGGGTGATAATCTGTACAATGAACAGGAACGGATTACAGACGGTCCGCATGCTGGTACAGCCGCCGTGCCCAATGAAGAATGCTAGAATCGGTGCAAAATAAAGAAGCTTGGTATATCACCGCCTGTCATTCTCGCCACGAAAGTGTAGCATTTCTTAAGCATTCTCTGAACCTTCCATTGCTTGCCACGCGCAGAAAGGTGTTCCGCCTTTGTTTTATCCATAGTTTATATCATAGTGACTCGTCATTTTCCCGATCATTCATTAACCCGGCTCCCTACGTTTCTGATCGCGTAGATCATGCACATAAGATGAATCCCATACACTCACGCACTAAGAAATATCAATTTTCACCTCTACTGTTATTCATAAACGAGTGGAACGCGCTGCCCTCAAACATCGTCGCTATTACTGAACCTCCCTTTTCAATCTTCAGTACTTACTTACTTAGAAGTTGAAAATACTTTGTAGCCACCATTGACATTTAATGTGTAACGCATGCGTAGAGAATGTTTATTGCTATTTTTTGAATTATGTTCCCTGTTATGGCGGACTGCTTACTGCGTTTATTACTTACTGTGTTATTGGCAATGTTGCTTGGGCTATTCGTCAGTTTGATTACTAGTATTACTCGCTGACATGTTTTATTCATGCTTTAGTAGCCTCCTGTATGGATCCCTCTTATGTAATGCCTTCTGGGCTCTTAAGGCAACCAAGTGGCAAGGGACTTGGCGTTTAGTCCTGCCCTCGACCACCGCCCACCGGCGCAGCCGACTATTGCAGCGTCGTTCGCTTCGCCCGCTGCTAGCCCTCCGGCTCCGTCACCCTCATGTCACTGGCCACTGCACCACGTGGCACTGGACCCATCGTACCCGGGAAACCAGAGGCAGTAGGTGCTGCCGCGGCGAGCACCTACGGCAGCACGCTCCAAGTAGCAACCACAGCCGGCAACAAAGAGCCACTTTTGGACGTGCGAATCGGGACGTCGACATTCAAGGCCCTGCTCGACACCGGCTCAAGTGTAAGCTTCCTCGGACCCTCCGCTGCTGCTGTGGCTCAAGCGTGTGGGGCCAAGCCCAAGGATGACATCTGTGCGCCGCGCCTGCCATCAGGGTGGTGACAGTCAACCACGTCCCTGAAGTGCCGGATTGAGTAGACTGCGGGTTGCCGAATTCAGCAGTTTTGGTGCGTTACCGACCTGTGCCGCGACGTTGTTTTTGGGTAGGGACTTCCTCACGGTGAGTGGCTTTTCCCTGCAAGTGGCACTTCGTGGCTGGACAGTCGGTACAGAACCACAAAGAATCAGGTCCTTTGTTAAGGCAGATAACGAACGGACCGAAGCAGTGGAGGATTGCGCGGAATGTTTGCGTTGCATTTTTGCCGAGGATGATGCTACTGCCAATGTGCGTGCCAGTGCCTTGATCACGACCGCAGCTTGCAGCCAAGACATGCCAGCCGCTCACCGGACCTAGACCCACGGATGAAACTTGTTTCGGATGCTTTCCGTGGTATCTTTACCACCATTCCAGGCTGCCCAACCCTGGCAGAACATCACCCTGACACAAGTGACACCCCACCGGTTCGATGCAAGCTAAGACCAGTAAACGCCAAAAAGCAGGCTATCATGGATGACTGCATTCATGACTTGCTGGCACAGAACCTAGTCCGTCCAAGCCGCAGCCAGCATGACAGCGCCCTACTTCTGGTCGAGAAGAAGTCCGGTGGCTACCGTTTGGCCGTGGAATATTGCCAGCTGAATTCATGCGCTAAGGTGCCAGTCTACCCCATGCCAAGGTCTGATTGGTTGCTTGCACAGCTTGGCCGAGCCAGGTGGTTTTCAAGTTTCGACCTTTTGCAGGGTTTTTTTAGATCCCCGTTAGGGAGCAGGATATTCCCAAGACAGAATTCATTTTTCATCAAGGTACCTTCGAGTTCACGGGAATGCCTTTCGGAGTTGCTGGCGGACGTGCCACATTCCAGACCCTAATGGACCGAGTGCTAGAAGGAATAAACCATGCCATGGCGTTCCTTGATGATGTTCTGGTATATTCGGAAACTCTGGAAGACCACGGCGAGCATGTGCGGGAGGTTTTGAGGCGGATAAGCTCCGCACAGCTTACCATAAACGAAGCGAAGGTGCACGTGTTCTGCCAATCCCCGAAATTTCTCGGTCATGAAATCTCCCCAGGACAATGTAGGCCAGACAAGGAAAGAGTGCTTGCAATACTGGAATATCCCCAACCAAACACAGTCAAACAGCTGCAGGCCTTCTTGGGACTGGCTGGTTGTTACAGAGGGTTCAAACCACAGTTTTCCACCACTGCACAGCCACTCACGGAATTACTCAAGAAAAAGCAACGCTGGCATTGGGATCCGCAGCAAGATGAAGCCTTCAGGGCACTTAAGCAGTCCTGGCCCAGGATGTGGTTGTGAGCCTGCCAGACCTTAGCAGACCATTTGTGGTGGAGACAGACGCCAGCGGAGTCGGCATCGCAGCGGTGCTTCTGCAAGCAGCGGATGATAATGCCCAGCTGCGACCAATCTGCTTTATTAGCAGGGTCCTTACTGAGGCAGAGCAGCGCTATACAGTCAATGAATGGGAGTGTCTCGCTGTGGTGTGGGCGGTGGACAAGTTGCGACCATACCTCGAGTTTACGGAATTTGAGATCCACTGCGATCACTCGTCATTATCTTGGATGTTCACCTCAGACCAGACATCGCCACGTGTCAGGCGTTGGGTCTTACGTCTGCAGGGGTTCAAAAATCAAGCACAGGCGGGGTCTAGCAAATGTGCCAGCCGACGCTCTGAGCAGAGCTCCCCTTCCGCTCCAAGAAGTACCAGTTCCAAGTCTGCACGAATTACTGTTCCCTGTGGCTGTTCCGGAGGCCAGCCCGCAAATCAGCTTTGAGGCAGCTGCTGCAGTATCTGCGCAGGACGACATGACTGTCGTGAATGGCCCATAGCCGCTGGCGCAAGAACAGGACCAAGACCCCATGTTGGGCAAGCTGCGAACTGTTATGAAGGGAGGGAAGCTGCCGCCCGGTGACAGCGACAAACCTTTAATCAGGGACCTGGTGGTGACGACAGAGCTGGAGGACAGTGGGTTGGTTGTATAGCATCGAGGGAATAGGAAGGTAACTTGGATTCTAGACCATCTCCGCAAGTTGATCCTACAATTGTCGCACGACCAGTCAACTAGCGGCCACTTTGGCTTCTTCAAGACCTTCAAACGCATCTCCCAACATATCGTGTGGCTGGGTCTACGCTCCGACATAGCCAAGTATGTGGGATGCTGCCAGGTTTGTTAACGCACCAAAACACACCGGCAGAAACCGGGAGGGCTAATGAGCAGCCAATGGGCCACTGCTCCTATGGAACAGCTCAGTGTTGACATCGTCGGGCCCTTACCAATGACACCTCGACGCCACAAGTACCCACTCGTGGTGATCGACAAGTTCATCAAGTTCATCGAGTTCTTCCCGTTACGGTCAGCAACCAGCAAGAGTGTGGTGGACTGCATGATCCAGGTGTTTTGCAGCCACGGCACACCCGTCGCTATTTCAAGGGACAATGCAAACCCCTTTGTGAGCAGTGTGTGGAAGGGCCTCCTTGAACACTGGGGCATTCAAGACCGGTACACGGTGCCATACCGTCCTGCCGGGCAAATGGTGGAGCATCATAACGGTACGATCAAACAGTGTCTTAGGGCCTACTGCTCCAACCATAAAGGCTGGGACCAGCACGTCCCAGAAATTGGCCTTGCCATGCGCACGGCTGAAAGCGTGGTCACAGGCTACACGCCCGCCTTCCTTTGTTATGACCGGGAGCTGAGAGCCCCATGGACGCAGGAAGAAGTTAAAGACAACGTGGAGACTCTGGCGACGGCCTACCGTGCATTCGCAGCTGAAGCCTCCAAGTGCCAGCAGGAAGTGCTCTAATTCTCCAGGCAACATAAGGACAACATGTGGCGCACCCAAAAGGCTGCCTACGATTGGCACAGGCGGCAGCGGACGATACAGGAGGGTGATCTCGTTCTGCTTGAAAGCCACTTCCCCAGCGACGCTGCCAAGGCATTCTCCTCAAAGCTTGCACCCCGACGTTCAGGGCCCTTCCGTGCAGCTAAGGGTGTTGTACCAGAATGACTTTGTCCTAGCGGACCCCAAGACGGGGCGTCGTCGTGGCCTCGCACACGCAGATCAGCTGACGCCATACCATGACGCTGAAAATGTTTAGTGGTGGCTTCACGTTTCAGGGCGGGGGGAGACCTGTGAGGTTGGTGCCAATGCACACCGAGAGAGGACGTTACGCGACTGCGCCATCATCATCATCTGAACTGTGGGAAGAGAAGAGAGGGGAGTGTAGTGTAGGGAGAGCCCGGGATCGGCGAGCGGAATGAAGGCGTCGTTCGGAGGAATTTGTGTGGGTTCGATGTATGTGAGTGACTGAGAGGTTCGAACATGACACAATGAAGGTAACAAAAAACTGCCTGTTAGTGGGTCATAGATAGGAAAGGCGAGTTGTTTGTGCACCATCTCAACACGTTCAGGTCGTAAAGCTGACAAAAGCCGCACCAATTCTTTTCGTGTTTTTCCAGGCTTAGACCCTGCTGGGCCTTTGTTTGTTGAGAGCAACGTGTCTTTGTCTAAAACCGACGCCCAATTTGTTGACGTTATACATACCAACGCCGGAGATTTTACGGCTGGAAAGTTCGGACTAAATAAAGCCATTGGTCATGTTGACTTTTACCCAAATGGAGGATCAGACCAGCCCAACTGCTCTTTAAGTAAAGGTATGGGTTTCGTTGGTTTTTTTCTATCCTAACTCTCGCAAAAAAGCTTTATTACTGTTCTTGTTCGCGCATTTTCTTCCTTGACGCTTACCTTTTTTTTCGTCTTTATGCAGCATTCGTTTTCACCACTGATTTTGCATATTTTTTTAATATTACCACCACCACCACCACCACCACTACTACTACTACTACTAATAATAATAATAATATATATTAATACAATAATAATAATAATATTAATATTAACAATAACAATAATAATAATATTATGATAAGAAGAAGAAAAGAAGAACAAAGCTTTATTCAATATAAATGCGTAATATGTATACTGCCCCACCGAAGCACCCAGTGCTTGTGAGTGTCCAGTCAGATCAGAGGCGCAGGGACCGTACGAAAACGGAAAAAACAGAAAAGAAGAGAAAATAGTGAACGCGGAATACATCTGCAGTGATACGATCGCCATCGTCATCATGGGCGCCACAATCACCATCAGCGGTGCCTGGCCAGGTGAGGAGGGCCACGCACCACCATCATCATCAGTGGACTGGCCTGACACGTCAGCAGTGCCACGCGCCAGGAGATCGAACACGACCGACCGCGTGGGCGGCCGTATGTCTCCACCGCTCCCACTCCTGGCCGGGCCTATTACGCTCTCTCCAAATAAATGTAGGAGGCCACCACACATCAGCCGAGCCTGCTTCCTACACATCCAAGCGTGTCCTACACCGCATTCCATCGTTTCGAGAATGCCACTAGTAAAAGAAAAACAACGAAAGAAAACAACGAAAAAGAAAAAGAAAAACACCTAAACAGATTATATAGTAAAAATGTCACGAGAACCACATACAACTACGTAGGGCACATACCGGGTGTCCCAGCCATCATGCACCAAGATTTAAAAAAAGAGTAAAGGCGTAACTCGAAGGAAACCTGGTGCATATTGTTTGCCGTACTGTGAAGAAGAGGGCAGTATTTTTTTTAATGAGACTTAATTAACTAATTGTAATTAATTATCTAACTCGAGAAATACTGTCCTAATCACTAAAGTGTCAATGAGGCACTTCTAGGTAACCACGAGGGGCATCTAACTGCGGGATTTTCAGCGTTGACTAATTGCCGTACACATTTATTCTGACTGATAAAGGAAAACCCGCGAAATTGAAAAATACCACGTGACGGTGCCTCCGCGCGCACCGTAAAGCAACGCCCTCAAACAGGCTGCCTCTGAGTTAGCCAGAATGAAATGGACAAAAGAAATAAAGAAGAAATCATGAACGAGTTTGTTCCTTATCTGCACACGCGTCCCGTGAATTTTGCTGCTGCTGCTCTTTCCATGCATGCGATTATCAAGATGATGCGCTGTCTCTCCGGGCGGGTAACACGCGGAGCAGTTGCTTTCAATCAGCTTTGTTTGGGGACGCTGCTCTACAATGCGCGCGTAAGCGTAGTCACGTGGTATTTTTCATATTTCGCGGGCTTCCTTTATTAGTAGGAATAAATGTGTACGCAATCAGTTCGTCGCTGAAAACACCGCAGTTGGATGCCCCTCGTGGTTACCTACAAGTGCCTCATTGACACTTTAGTGATTAGGACAGTATTTCTCGAGTTAGATAATTATTTACAATTATTTAATTAAGTCTCATTAACGAAAAAATTACTCTCCGCTTCTTCCCAGTAATGCAAACATTATGCACTAGGTTTTCTTCGAGTTACGCAATTTCTCTTTTTTTTTAATCTTGGTGCATGGTAGCTGAGACACCCTGTATAACGCATATCGAAATGTATGCCGTACTTAAAACGGGACTGGCTTTGGTCACAATAATGCCACAATGACGCAGATGTAGATCGAAATGATGCAGCCCGACAGCAACCAGCACGACATTTTTAAATGGGCTGAAAAGTTTTTCCCAATTAGTTCTAATTATAAAATGGAGATGGACGATCTTGAATTGCTTTTTTACTTGCTTAAGCCGAGTTAAACATGGATCTGCTGCAACCGACTTTAGCATGAATGGAACATATATTGCCTATGATTTGTCCTATAATTCCAAAGAATTCTAGGTATGTAGAACCATTCAGTCTAACGTAACGTTCAGGTTTTAACTTAAGGCATTTCCACTCCCATTTAGGATATCTTTTATATTATCAAAAAGGCTTAACCACTATGTTACATTGTAAGTGGTTTATTATTATAATGCTAAATTTACGTTATTTTTTCCCGTGGTTTTGCAGAAAAAAGAGAACAGTAAAATATACTAAAAGCTGTATACGAGCACGTACACACAAACATCTTTTGTTAGCAGTTGGAACCGCAACGAAGCTAAAAATGTGAGACACTACGCTGGAAGAAAACGTGCCATGCGGTGCTGTGTTCCTGCGTCTTCTAACCTAAGTCAATGTGGCATATCAACGAAGGAATGTCACTATTGCGAGCGGTCGTTCCAATCATTGAAACCAGTGCTGAATCACGAAAACCATCTTCTTTATTAGAATCACAGACGTTAGAAAAACAGTCATTCTGGCGACTCAGCCACACAGGTGACCACGGGCTTGTTGTACCGTTTCAGTCGATGCACGTAGACTATCCCATAAATGGGGTGCCGGCGGTTATGTTTGGACATGAGGGCTGCGACGTTGTAATTTGCTGGTGCAGTACACTCGATGACTCGCATTTGGCCATGATATTCGGACAAATCCATTGGCGAAAGACGTGGTTTGGGCAGGGGGGGGTGGAGAACTATGTTTCAGTAGAGGTTACATAGAGGTGTGTGGGGTGAGCCATTATGGGCCCAAACTTAACAATACTAGCTGGGCACCGATTGCGGAATTTCAGTGGTCGAGGCTGCTAGTAGGGCGGGGTTCACACGAGCTTGCTGTGCTTTGTGGTCTTCGCATCCGAGCATGACCACTTCCGACTTCTCTATAGCTGAGCCGGGGACATGTCCACACCATGTGGCTGGCATCTGCAACATCCGTACAGTTCAAGTAGAGGCCACTAACTCAGAGAGACCAAAGAGTTTAAGTATTCTATTGCGGTCAGTCTCGTACCCGCGATGCCCTGATGACCTGGAATTCACGAGACCGCGGACTGAAATCCTCGACCCGACTAACTCTACAACGATGTTTGTATGTTACATGTGTGATCCAAAGTATTTCAAAACTTCGAAGCGATTATTTCTAGCTGGTGAGGGTGTATTTAGAGTTAAAATGAATTGCCGCGAGCCGTATATCTACTTCTGCCTGTGTTGGGCTCGGCGCTCGGAAGCTGAGTCGGTCAACTTGTTCTTCAGAACGTATAACTGCGGCCGTGTACCATCCCACTTTTGCTGGGTCGGGTGCTTCTGGCTAGAAGGCGCCTGGCTTGTTGCCTTAATATTGGTTTATAGATTTCGCTGGGGCTTTTGTCCTGCCTTCTCAGGCTGCGGGTTTCGTGATGCAGAGTTACGGGCGTGGATGAACGATGCTTTCGCGAAGGCGGGAGATGATCGAGCTGCAGAGCGCGAGGCTGCATGAGTGCAAGTCCAGCTAGAACAAAGGAAAGAAAGCAATTCCCAGTTAAATCTCCGGTTGGCTGAAATTGAGGAGAGTAGAGACATTTGGGCCACTGATACTGACGTGAGATCCGCGGAAGGCGCCGTTTTTAATACAAACCCGCATAACTTTATCCCCGCTTTCAATATTGCTCTCAATAATTTAGGTGCTTACCTGAACTTACCTGGACCACTTATGACACACAATCGCTAACCTATACTCTACCGGTTCAGCTTAACAGGCTGCACTCAGAAAATTTTGACGTAACTTCTCATCCCAACTCGCATATTAGATTGCATTGCCAGCAACTGTCTAGCACCGGTTGAACGCCCGTGTTCTATTGACATCAGTGTGTTCCTTGGATTTCCCAGAATCATTTTTATACTGATGTTCAATACCTTATTGTTGCAGAAAAGGCCCCTGAGCTTTTGCTTAACAGCAAGAGTGTTTAATACGCTTGTAATACGTCTTTCAGATTTTGTCCGAAACATTATATATTATCCTAAAAACAGTTTTATGCAGTTCTGCTTACGATATGTATAATGAATTTTTTTGGTTATGTTGAGTGTTTTTGTTGTATATGGTTACTTTAATTAGGTTTTACCTATGACGATTGTCGCACCGCCGACACTGGTGCCATTGTATACGGGGCTGGAGCCTTTGTCAAGCTGGATTGACAGCTTATATAACCAGTCCCTTGCCCTCAAAAGAAATTAAAAAAATTGAATTTAATTGAAAAAAGCGCTTTGAGCAAGTTGCGCGCGGATAGCGTTGGCCAAACAGGAGAGAGACAACGCAGTTTAATGGTACTGACGAGGTTTGTCCAGCAAAGAACCTGAAATGCTACGTCAAGTGAAAAATGAAACGGGAGAGAAAAAAAGAAAAGACAAGCGAGAATGAAAGAAAGAAGAAAAAATAAGATAAGAGAAAATTTCATTATAAGAATGGGAGTCGGAACCAAGCTCAGTACTTCGGTATGAAAATAAGTGTTGAAGTATACTCGAACAAATGTTCGCATCAAGGAGAACAGAGTTCTGAGACCATGGAGCAACCACACGCGAACACGGCACATGTAGCGTTCGCATGGCAGCCATGCCGTACACGCAGCCGAGAAACGTTCACTTTGACACCTCACAAAGGTTAAGAGTTGCAAGATGAGGAACGCCGACTTATATGACACGTATCATCGATATTCAGCACTGTTAAAGAGTGTTAGACGTGCTCTGTGTAGAGTACCCAAAGTCACTGTCAAGGAGAGTCTGGGAGTATCATATCTTTGACACACGCAGATGACATGGTGGATATCTTCTGGACAGTCGCAGTCTTTGAACAATGGTGAGTTAGTCTGCTGAGGCTTCAAACGGAAAAGGCGTGTGTAGGTGACGTTCAGATCTATACAGTGTATTACAGCTGCGTCGTGCTTGTTGAGACCAGGCGGCAGCTTGAAAGTACATTCTGGATCAATGGAGTAGAGTGGTGCATATCGGCGTGATGAAGGAGTTCATACGGAAAGGTGTACCTGCCGCGCAAAACAAGACGCCGGTGCGTCTCATCTTTCTTGGAGCACCGTACTGCCGCAATAGGAACTTGGTGACTGTGGTCCTGGGAAGCTGTAGCATGCGCTGTACAATTGCCTGATACACCGCAATGTGCCCGAATACACTGGAGTTCGACGAGGTGGTGAGCCCTGACGCCTTGGTCATGTAACAACCGAATATCCCAATGAACCTGTTGATTAGGAAGAGACTGAAGGCTTTGAAGGGCCGCGCGGGAGTCTGTAAAAATTGCACATTGGCTGGCTGACTAGATGGTGATGTATTGAAGAGCCGTGCGCAGGGTGGCGTGTTCAGTCGGGCTAGATGAGGTCCTGTGGCTACGTTTTTAGGGGCGAAGCTCCTCTTGCTCGGGCCCTGTCCCGTCCCTCGTTGCTGCTGTATCCGGCACACTAATGATGATTGCCGCAGGATCCCTCTCGGGATCGGCCAACCAAAGATTGGCTGAAGTGGTCAAAACGTTCAACACGTTCGTTGCTACCCAACAAGGATGAGAGGAAGAAGAGGTTGTCGTTCGTAGCCTGGGAGCTCAAGACACGTACCGGGGGTACGGGGGTACGCGACACAAGACGGTCTGCAGACGGCGACGGCCAAGGTTGCTAAAATGTCACACACCAAATTCGCCAACTTACCCATGGACATTCTCATCGTCCCAAACAAGCACGCCTGCATGCTTTCTAAAGCTTTCAGATATTTTTCTGAAAGGGGAAACAATGAAGGAAGGCTGTCGCGTAGCAGACCTTCATAGAGAGCGTCGTAGAGAAACAGAAGCGAGTATACTGTGCAGACACCAGTGTTGCTAGAAAGTATTTTGAAGATGTTGAAAAATGATTAGAACATTTCCTTCAAACTTCAGATGTGTGGTGTCCATATCAATTATCTGTCAAATATGATGCCGAGAAATTTCTGATTTGCGACATCTGGTATTGAGATTCCCATTACCGTAACTTCGTACCATGCAACGTCTGCCTTCCAGAAAGCGATTGCAGTTGATTTTGTAGCGGAGATTTCGAGTCCACGCGCCGCGAGGAACCCTGAGATCAAATCTACTCCCCGCTGAAGCCTCGCACGAACCACAGGCTGATTGCGCCCGGAGCATTATATGCAAATATCATCAGCGTATAGGGAAATCACGACAGGCCGTGGCAAACACTTTTCAATGTCGATGAGGAAAATATTAAAAAGCGCTGGACCCAATACTACACCTTTCCAAGCGCCACGAGTTACGTTGGGCTTCTTTGAGTCCCCGTTTGAGGTGGTCATAAGTATGATCCTGTCGGAGAGATAATTCGACCGCCAGTCATTCATACGGCCACCAATACCCAACATATTCATTTAAAAGCGGGTAGCTTCATGCGTGACAGAGTCATACGCAGCCTTGACGTCCAAAAACACCGTTATAACGGGGTTACACAGTGCTTTTTCGCGCCTAAAACAATTTGCAAGGGCAATAATATTATCAGTACTATTCCTACCTTTCGGAAGCGAGACATCTGTGGCGGGTAAACATTTCTTGTGGTGAGATACCAATTTATTCGAAGCAGCACCCGTTTTTTTATGAGCTTGCCTACACAGCGCAAAAGTGCAATAGGTCGGTACGACTGAATGTCTGTAGGTTATTTTGCTGATTTTATTATGGGCACAATGCGCTCAGTCTTGCAGGTTGAAAATGTCCAGGAGAAATCTCTTCCCCGCATCTCTTAGATAAGCGAGTGCAGTGTAGGTGATAGCATCTGAGCCAGGGAAGAAAGACTTATTAACCTACAAAAGAGCCATGACAAGTTCCGACATTGTAGAGGGGTCATCAAGGGGCTTTTAATCACATGGGCGTACAATATCTGTTGAGTCAAGTAATGAAGGCGATATTGATGTAGCCGCAATTTTTGTTCAGAACATCTCTTAGATATCTAAAATTCTGAGCTTGTTACGCAATTAAATGACTTTAAATGGTCGGAGGCACGTCGGTAGTGTTCAAAGACTTAGGAACAGGCTCCATATTCTAGTGAGTGGCTTCCTGGTGTCCAGCTTTGAGCAGAAGGATGTGCACGCATGACTAGGCAATTTACACATGTGCAGTTGGAAGCGCTTTTGCACGCATCTAGATGCTAGAATGTCTTCAGGTGCTTAAGTTCTGCACGCTCTTCTTTCTGCTCGCCGGCGTATGGCACAAAACCTTTCAAACTCGGCGTCGGCGACATTGTATGACTTTAATACTATGGAAGTCTTCGTGCTCGTTCTGCGTGCCCTAGCCTACAAACTCATCGTAGGATGACACTGAACGCAAGCCTTCTTGAACTGCTATGGTGAAAACATCCCAGTTTGAGAATAGTTTTAGATGACTGCCTGGAACACCATCCAGTGTTATGTAGCTATGGAGGTGGTCGCTGCCATTTTGCATGTCCACAGACTAGCTTATTCTGGAAAGCAGAACAGAGAAAACCACAGTGATGTCGAGAGCACTTGAAACGTCTTTCGCGGAAAAAGTTGATTCCCCGGTATTAAGTACAGCGATACCGCGCTGGTAAGCAATATCCAAAAAGCGTTGTGCTTTGATTGTTGTTTTATGGCTACCTCATGACGGATTTTAGACTGGCAGGATTTTAGAGAGGCGAGAGATTTGGCTGTCAAAGATGGGCGAGAAAACGATGACGTCGTCCAAATAACAGAGGCAAATTGACCATTTCAACCCGTGCAAAAGTGAGTACATTATTCTTTCAAAAGTAGCCGAGGCATTAAAAAGGCCAGAAGGCATCACTTTAAACTGATATAGCACGTCGGAGGTCACAAAAGCGGTCTTTCTCGGTCTTTTTTGCCCACCGAAATTTGCCAGCAGCCTGATCGTAGGTCTATTGATGAAAATTATTTGGCTCCATGCAGACAATCAAGAGGATGCGGCGATATGGTGCGCTGGGTAGTTTCCTCATGCTTATAAAGGGACAATTGTGTTAGCAATTCTGAAATAGAGAAAAGATGCCTCTTCTGCAACAAGCTATCACGCAATTTCTTTGAAAAGCTGCTTGAGTAAGCTCATTAGCAAGATGATGAATACACGTCTTATCTATTTTTAGAATATCATGGTGTCCTCGGAACCTGGCAGACAGCCTTTCGTTTGGACAGATCAAAAACTGACAATCTTAGAGCGGTTGAATTATATGTTAGGGATGCTTTTGCTCATGAACAACACTGTATATCTGTATTCTTTTACATTGAAAAGGCCTATGACACCGCTTGGTGCTATGGCACCCTGCATGACCTGAAATCTTTCTGCATTTGTGGAAACAAGTTAAACGCACTGGAAAGCTAATTGTCAGGCAAAACATTTAGGGTACGAGTTGGTGCACCGTTATCCATGACCCATACACAAGAAAATGGCGTGCCCCAAGGTGGAGTGCTTAGCTGCATACTGTTCATTGCAAAAATGAATAAGTTAGGGAGAGCACTGCCACCTACCTTTTTTTTTCAATCTACGTAGACGACGTTCACATCAGCTTCAGGTCATGTAAATTCCTCTGTGAACGGCAGATCCAAGTTGCTGTGAACAGACTAGCCAAGTTGGCACAAAAAATAGATTTTGCCTAAATCTGCAGAAAAGCACTTGTGTTCTCTTTTCTAGGAACCGCGGAATCACTCTGCAACCGACCGTACTACTTAAGGGAGTTGCAATACCCATAACAAGAGAGCACAAGTTTCTTGGAGTAGTTTTGGATGATAAGCCCACATTCAGCCAACATAATAACAACTTAACAGAAGTTGCATTAAGACTACGAACATAAAAGTCCTTTCCCGCCGGTCATATCGTGCAGATACATCTGCCTTTTGCGTGTTTTTAACAGTCTTGTGAAGTCCCGTATGGACTACGGAAGTGTAGTGTATGGGTCTGCCTCAAAAACGGCTCTAAAAATGCTGGACGCAGTGCTGCACCTGGGGCTACGCCTGGCGTCCGGGGCTTTCCAGATGACCCCTATTGATAGCCTCTATGTCAGAACCGATCAGTAGTGCTTAGAGCACCAGCGTACATACATGGTATTTTTGTACGGCGAAAGGGTGGCATCCTTAAAAATTCGATCGTTCAATGCTATTATTGAAGAAACACAACCTCCGAAAGGCTACTTTTGAGCCGTCCGTCATTGCCCTGCTTTTCTCTATTCGAGTGACAGTGAACGCAGAGGAACTTGGGGCTATCTTATCTGACTCTTACAAAACTGACTTCCTAGGTCATCCCGCCTTGGCATCAGCGCCCTGTCACCTTTGACGTCGTTCAAAGAGATTTACAAGAGACATTCACCCAAAGAGCTCATCCGACAACACTTTCTGTACTTACAACACAAATTCTCATACGCTGCGTTTTACATGGATACCTCCAAAACTGCCACTGCTGTGGCGTGTGCTGCACATGTTTCCAGCTGCGGCAGCACAAGGACCATAAATAGAAACACAATTATATTTGCGGCTGAGGCACATGCTATATTACTTATGCGAAAGCACATAATACGAAAAAAGGCACAACAATCGATTATATACACAGACTGTTTGAGTGTTGTGACAGCATTGCGTGCTGGGAAACCAAGTAGTAGAATTGCGCTGAACAGGTTAGTTAAAGAGATAATGGCAGCCTACCCATTAAAACAAGTCACAGTCGTGTGTTGGGTGCCTGGTGACACTGGCATTCCTAGTAATGAACTTCAAGACCAGAGCGCTGATTCCCTATCTTGAATGGAAACCATTCATTCGAAAGGCATTCACACAACGATGGCAGCAACACCGAGTCACAAAGATGGACCACCAACTTGACACTATAAAACCCCAACTAGGCAGATATTACACAGAAAAACACATCAGAACAACGGAAGCGTACATGTGCAGATTACGAATAGGCCAAGCACAAGCTACTCGCACTTTCTACGGGGAACACCACCGCCGCGATGCGACAAATGCGAACATTGCCTATCATTCCCACATGTCTTAGTTAGCTGTGGGTACTTTCCCAAGGCAAGAAAGAAGCACTTCCGGGAACTCTACACCCACGCTATTACACTTCATCCCTGGATGTTTTTAGATGATGAACGCTTAATTCAAAGTAAACGCTTTTTCGCTTACCTGGGAGACATTGGCTTTTTAAACCGCATATCATACCACGTGTAACCTCAGGGCCCCTCAGTGTGTGGGAAAGTTATGATTTTCCATTTATTCTTTGCATTCTTACCCAGCCATCCCCATTTCCCCAATTTCCACATTGTTTTAAATGAGGGGTTTTATTCACCCCCCCACCCACCTCTTTTTTTCTCATCACATTTACAGCAGCATTTTACTAAAAGATAATTCTACATGATCAACCACTGCATTGGCGCTCTTTGGCCATCCTTTCCATTGCACCATTGAACAAACAGATACTACTGCCCTTCGAGAGTGAAGGGTTCTCGAGCCCGATCCCCCCAACGAAGTAACGCCTATACGCAAGAAAAAAAAACTCACTGGTTGATTCTGGGAAAAAACAAAGACGGAATAAACAAAAGAAGCAACTTAGTAGGCATTATTAGGAGAGTGCAGCGAGCGTGCTCGTAAAGAAAACATTGCCGCAATTGAAGCACTGCTTGTCGAAAAAATTCCCGCGCCTTCCCGCGAGGGGAACACGAGTAAATGCAGAGTATTGGGGCCTCAGTAACTGTGTGAAAGCAACTGTGTGAAAGGAATATGTGCTTCCTACAATAAGGGGAAAACATGTATAGTTGTATCGCAGGCGACACACAGCCTCGTTATGAAGTACAAAAGATGCTGACCACACCTGGTTACACCTTCTCTTACAGTGATCAGCAGCAGTCATGCCTTGCTTGACAAGAATAAACTGTAGTCATATTCGCAAACGATGCTTAAGGTGCATCAAACAATACAATGCACATATTTGTCTTAACACCACAATAATATAAAAATGGCTTACTACCTTACATTTGTTTTCTCCAATGACAGATCCTGGCTGCAGCCACAAGAGAGCTCAAGATTTGTTCATATATTCTGTGTACCATACCTGCTCGCTGAAATCATACTACTGCAAGACTGGCTGGCGTTCGTTTCTAAGTGGAGAATGCTTGAATATTACAAACGCCTCCTATATCGGTGAAATGGGATATCATAGTATCGACGCACCAGGAAGAGGAAAGCAATATCTAAATACAACCGGTGCACCACCCTACTGCTATAACAACACTGAGCAGTGGAATTCCCTTCTCAAGAAGCTTGACACAGAAAAACGCCCTGAAGGAGGTGACGACCAGATTGTTGCCGTAACAAACCAACTGCAGCAAACGAAGCACATGGACTCCCAGAGTGAAGAAAGTGATGTTAACTCCTTAAACGGCCACAATATGCTAGCTTAGTAGCAACATAGAAGCAAAAACTTGCTGCAAATGTTTTTTTTTGCATATCGATAAGCAAATAATAACGAGCAAGTTTGTATAGCATAGAAATAGCGAAATTTGTACAGGGTTGTAATTATGTGTAGTACAATGCTTCATTTTATCTAATTATAAACCTTGATCTCAATAAGATGCAATATATGGCCGTCAAAAAAAATGTTTTTATGACTTGTATCAGCCCAAATAAATATTTTGTAAAATACAATAAACATTAGCGGATCATTCTTTTTCTACACGTGTACACTTCGGGGGTAGCATAATTATACACCACGAATGACTTTAAACTACAGAAGTTGGGATCTTCAAGCTGAGAACTCATTTCTTATATGATACTAAGACCACTGTAAACAGCGATGACCCGGCATAGGGTACCCAACTCTCACGGGCAGGGCATCAATAAACACGGACAAATATCGCAAAAGCTTTGCCCAACCGTGGAAGTGGGTTTATATATGGAGGAAACAAGCCTCAAACGGGGCTAGTCAAGCGCAGATCCTGAAGATTGGCTGCATGTCTGTCTACCAGCTCTTGCTGGTAAGAATGCAGCTCTTGGACAGAAGCTGCTGGTCCACCAGAGTAACCCCTTGGACCTTGGACCATGCAGTATCCATTGTGTGCTCTTTACACTGTTTTGGCATTTCACAACCTCATGCCATATAATTCGGGCCCTAAAAGGGGCCTTACTAACGCAGTGTTCCAACCAATACAGAAGATAAATTTCAGGGTAGCATTTCTTCTGGCGTACACGCAAATTTTCCCGCCAGTTTTTCGCGCGGCTGGCATGGTTTCAAGGCCCAGAATGCCCTACCGGCTGAAATGGCCCCGGCAGGTGGTTACCTTTTTTTGTGACCCTTTCGTCTGATGTACACAAGCATTTTTTTTACTTTTATTCCTCTACATTCGTTCCTCCCCCTTCCCTTCACCCTCCACCTCCCTTTATTACTCTCCTTCCAACTCGCCGCTCGGAATACGCGGGCGTTTGAGGCATGCGTGCGCTCATCATTCGCTGTGCTTAGTGTTTTTTGTTCTTCCCGGTCAAACGAGGCATGCGCCTCCGTTCGAAAGAGGCATGCGGCCTGGTCTCAGCGGTAGCTGTTCTGATTAGCTCACCTCATACATTCGCGGGCACTACATACGTATTGCGGCCCGTAAAGGCTCTGGTTACAAACCCCTCCGCTCTGGCCCCTCCGCTCTGGTCCCCTCTGGTTACAAACCCCTCCACGCTTGCGACATGGCTCGTGCACGGGTTCGTTTTTTTTTTTTTGCTTCGTCCCCAGAGGGGAGGTACTACAAACGTATTTGGACCCCGTAAAGGGCGCGGATATGTCAGCCGCTGTTGGTTATAACACCTCCATGCTTGGCCATGGCTCGGGCGAGGGTCTGTTCTTTTTTTTTGCTTCGTCCCCAGGGGAGGTACTACAAACGTATTGGGGCCCGTAAAGGCTGGGATCTGTCAGTCCGCTCCGGTTAGAAACACGTCCATGCTTGCGCCATGGCTTGTGCCCGGGTTCGTTCTTTTTTTTCGCTTCGTCCCCAGAAGAGGTACTGCAATCATATTTGGACCGTAAAAGGCGGGAACCTGTCAGTGCGCTCTGGTACAAATACCTCCACGCTTGGCACGTGGCAGGGTCTTTTGTTGTTTTCGCTTCGTCCCCAGGAGAGGTACTACAATCGTATTTGGACCCGTAAAAGGCGCGGATCTGTCAGTCCGCTCTGGTTACAAACACCTCCACGCTTGCGCCATGGCTCGTGGCAGGGGCCTTTCTTTTGTTTTCGCTTCGTCCTCAGGAGACGTACTACAATCGTATTTGTAACTCTGAAGGGCGCAGATCTATTATTCCGCTCTGGTTACAAACACCTCTACTCCTGCGCCATGGCTCATGCCCGGGTTTGTTTCTTTTTTTCGCGTCGTCCCCAGGGGAGGTACTACAATCGTATTTGGACCGTAAAGGGCTCGGATCTGTCAGTCCGCTCCGGGTACAAACACTTCTACGCCTGTGCCATGGCTCGTGCATGGGTTTATTCTTTTTTTCGCGTCGTCCCCAGGGGACGTACTACAATCGTAATTGGACCCATAAAGGGCGCGGATCTGTTCGTATGCTCTGTTTACTAACCCCTCCATGCTTGCGCCATGGCTCGTGCCCGGGTTCGTTCTTTTTATTTCGCTTCGTCCAGAGGGGAGGTACTACAATCGTATTTGGAACCGAAAAGGGCGCGGATCTGTCAGTCCGCTCTGGTTACAAACACCTCCACGCTTGCGCCATGGCTCGGGCCGGGTCCGTTCTTTTTTTTCCCTCGTCCCCAGTAGAGGTACTACAATCGTATTTGGACCCGCGCGGATCGGTCAGTCCACTCTGCTTACAAACCCCTCCATCCTTGCGCCATGGCTCGTGCCAGGGTTCCTTTTTGTTATTTCGCTTCGTCCCCAGGGGAGGTAGTAAATCTTAATGGGACCCGTCCGTAAAAGGCGCGGATCTGTTAGTCCGCTCTGTTTACTAACCCCTCCATGCTTACGCCATGGCTCGTGCCCGGGTTCGTTATTTTTATTTCGCTTCGTCCCCATGGGAGGTACAACAATCGCATTTGGACCCGAGAAGGCGCGGATCTGTCACTCCGCTCTGGTTATAAACACCTCCACGCTTCCGCCATGGCTCGGGCCCTGGTTTGTTCTTTTTTAAGAGCGAATGCTCTTTATAAGCGACCCCAAACCATCCACCGCCGGCGGCGGCGGCGGCGGCGGCGGCGTCGGCGGCGTCCGCAGTGCTCCTCTACATTTAAAAAAGAAACAGCATCCGGCGCCAGGTTTCGATCCGAGGACGTTTGCGGCCGCAGCGCGACGCGCTACCGACTAAGCCACGGAAGCCACGCTGATATCAGTGTGAGTAACGCGCCTTATATCTTTAACGCATTCAAACTACGTCGTCAGCGGCGTGCGTTGGCGACTCAGCGGCGTTATAGCGGCTTGATAACTGCGTGGTGTACACGTGATACTACAAACCCGATGGAAGAGATGGAAGAGAAGGCGCGAGGCGGTGGGCTGCGGGGGCCGAGCGCAAGCGCCGCAAGCGGGCCGACAACCGTGCATTCGCACTTTCACATTCTCCCCCTCGGGGAAATGCGGGGAATTTTTTGTACCGTCTTCCCAGGGGAGGTACTACAATTGTAATTGGGCCCGTGAAGGGCGCGGATCTGTTAGTCCGCTCTGTTTACTTACCCATTCATGCTTGCGCCATCGCTCGGGCCCGGGTTCGTCCTTTTTTTTGCTTAGTCCCCAGTCCAGGTACTACAAACGTATTTGGACCCGTCAAGGCCGCGGATCTGTCAGTCCGCTCTGGTTACGAACATCTCCACGCTTACGGCATGGCTCGCGCCCGCATTCTTTCGTTTTTTTTCGTTTCGTCCTCAGGGGAGGTACTACAATCGTATTTTGTCCCGTATTTGTATCTGTCAGTTCGCTCTGGTTACAAACCCCTCCACGCTTGCGCTATGGCTCATGCCGGGTTCGTTCTTTTTTCGCTTCGTCCCAAGGGAGGTACTACAATCGTATTGGATCCGTAAAGGGCGCGGATCTGTTATTCCGCTCTGTTTACAAACCCCTCTATGCTTGCGCCATGGCACGTGCCCGGGTTCGTTTTTAATTTCGCTTCGACCCCAGGGGAGGTACTACAATCGTATTTGGACCGTAAAGGGCTCGGATCTGTCAGTCCGCTGTGGTTACAAACCCCTCCACGCTTGCGCTATGGCTAGTGCCTGGGTTCGTTCTTTTTAAATGCAGAGCATTTCTTAGCCTCGCCTGTTCCTGCGTCGTGACGGTGTCAACAGTTTTCGCGTCCGCAGCAGCTGCGCCTCTCCTTCCCTCCTCTCTCCCAACAGCAGCTGGCGCGCGCATGCGTCGTAGTCAGCCCGTTCGCTCCGTCACAGTCTCGGCATAACAGGTGCGTGATAGCAGCGCGGGGAGGGGGGTGTAAGGGCGCGCATGCTTGCGCATGCGCGCTCTCCCCCCCCCCCCCCCCGTACTGCTCTCCCTCTCCTGCGCGCGCTGCAAATATAGCGGCTAGCGGTCGCTCGTGTTTCAGTCACTGCGTTGCTCCTTCCTTCCTTGGTTGACGCTCGTGCACACGTTTACTCGTGTCTGCTACTCAGCATCACGGAAGAAGTGATGGAAGCAACACTGCCTTCAATCACTACTGAGGTCCCAATGTTCTGCATTTACTCGTGTTCCCCTCGCGGGAAGGCGCGGGAATTTTTTTTTTCGCTTCATCCTCACGGGAGGTACTACAATCATATTTGGACCCGTAAAGGGCGCAGATCTGTAAGTCCGCTCCGGTTACAAACCCATCCACGCTTGCGCCATGGATAGTGCCTGGGTTCGTTCATTTTTTTCGTTTCGTCCCATGGGAGGTACTACAACCGTATCGGGACCCGGAAAGGGCGCGGATCTGTCAGTCCGCTCCAGTTACAAACACCTTCACGCTTGGGCTATGGCACGTGGCAGGGGTCTTTCTTTTGTTTTTCTTTTCGTCTTCAGAGGACGCACTACAATCGTATTTGGACCCGTAAAGGCGCGGAATCTGTCAGTCCGCTCTGGTTACGAACCCCTCCACGGTTGCGCCGTGGCACAGACCCGGGTTTATTCTTTTTTTTCGCTTCGTCCCCGGGTGAGGCACTACAATCGTATTTGGACCCTTGAAGGGCACAGATCTGTTAGTCCGCTCTGTTAACTAAGCCCTCCATGCTTGCGCCATAGCTCGTGCCCGGTTTCATTCTTTTGATTTTGCTTCGTCCCCAGGGGAGGTACTACAATCGTATTGGACCCATAAGGGCGTGGATCTGTTATTACGCTCTGTTTACAACCCCTTCATGCTTGCGCCATCGCTCGTGCCCCGTTTCGTTTTTTTTATTTCGCTTCGTCCCCAGGGAGGTACTACAATGGTATTGGACCCATAAAGGGCGCGGATCTGTTATTCCGCTCTGTTTACAAACCCCTCCATGCTTGCGCCATGGCTCGTGCCCGGGTTCGTTTTTTAATTTCGCTTCGTCCCCAGGGGAGGTACTACAATCGTATTGGCCCATAAAGGGCGTGGATCTGTTATTCCGCTCTGTTTACAAACCCCTCCATGCTTGCGCCATGGCTCGTGCCCGGGTTCCTTTTTTTATTTCGCTTCGTCCCCAGGGGAGGTACTACAATCGTATTGGACCCGTAAAGGGCGCGGATCTGTTAGTCCGCTCTGTTTACAAACCCCTCCATGCTTGCGCCATGGCTCGTGCCCGGGTTCGTTTTTTTATTTCGCTTCGTCCTCAGGGGAGGTACTACAATCGTATTTGGACCCGTAAAGGGCGCGGATCTGTTAGTCCGCTCTGGTTACAAACCCCTCCATGCTTGCGCCATAGCTCGTGCCCGGGTTCTTTTTTTTAATTTCGCTTCGTCCCCAGGGGAGGTACTACAATGGTATTGCACCCATAAAGGCGTGGATCTGTTATTCCGCTCTATTTACAAACCCCTGCGCAAGCTTGCGCCGCGGCTCGCTCGTGCCCGGATTCGTTTTTTTTTATTTCGCTTGGTCCCAGGGGAGGTACTACAATCGTAATTGGACCCGTAAAGGGCGCGGATCTGTCAGTCCGCTGTGGTTACAAACCCTCCACGTTAGCGCCGCATGGCTCGTTCCGGGGTTCGTTGTTTTTTCGCTTCGTCCCCAGGGGAGGTACTACAATGGCATTTTGATCGGTAAAAGGCGCGGATAATGTCGATCCACTCTGGTTACAAACCCCTCCACCTTGCGCCATGGCTCGTGACCGGGTTCGTTCTTTTTGTTTTCGCTTCGTCCCCAGTGGGGGTACTACAATCGTATTTCGACCCGTGAAGGGCGCGGATCAGTTAGTCCGCTCTGGTTACAAACCCTCCACGCTTGCCCCATGGCTAGTGCCCGCGTTCGTTCATTTTGTTCGCTTCCTTCTCAGTGGAGGTGCTACAATCCTATTTGGCCCGTAAAGGTCTGGATCTGTCAGTCCGCTCTGGTTACAAACCCCTCCACGCTTGCGCCATGGCTAGTGCCCGGGTTCGTTCTTTTTTTCGCTTCGTCCTTACGGGAGGTACTACAATCGTATTTGGGCCCGTAAAGGCCGCGGATCTGTCAGTCCGCTGTGGTTACAAAGCCCTCCACGCTTGGCTATGGCACGTGGCAGGGGTCTGTTGTTTTTCTTTTCGTCTTCAGGGGACGCACTACAATCGTATTTGGACACGTAAAATTGGGCCCGGGATCTGTCAGTCCGCTCTGGTTACAAACCCTCCACGCTTTCGCCGTCGCACGTGGCAGGGGTCTTTCTTTTGTTTTCGCTTCCTCCGCAGGGGACGTACTACAATCGTTTTTGTAGCCCTAAAGGACACGGATCTGTCAGTCCGCTTTGGTTACAAAAACCCCTCTACGCCTTGCCATGGCTCGTGCCCGGGTTTGTTCTTTTTTTTTGCTTCGTCCCCAAGGGAGGCACTACAATCGTATTTGGACCGTAAAGGGCGCGGATCTGTCAGTCCGCTCCGGTTACAAACACTTCTACGCCTGCGCCATGGCTCGTGCATAGGAGTGTTCTTTTTTTTGACGTCGTCCCCAGGGGAGATACTACAATCATAATTGGACCCATAAAGGGCGTGGATCTGTTAGTCCGCTCTGTTTACTAACCCCTCCATGCTTGCGCCATGGCTCGTGGCCGGGTTCGTTCTTTTTACTTCGCTTCGTTCCAGGGGAGGCACTACAATCGTATTTGGACCCGAAAAGGGCGCGGATCTGTCAGTCCGCTCTGGTTACGAACAACCTCCACGCTTGCACCGTGGCACGTGACAGGGGTCTTTCTTTTGTTTTCGCTTAGTCCGGAGGCGACGTACTACTATCGTATTTGTACCCTTAAAGGGCACAGACTGTCAGTCCGTTTTGGTTACAAACACCTCTACGCCTGCGCCATGGCTCGTGCCCGGGTTTGTTCTTTTCTTTCGCGTCGTCCCCAAGGGAGGCACTACAATCGTATTTGGACCGTAAAGGGCTCGGATCTGTCAGTCCCCTCCGGTTAGAAACACCTCTACGCCTGCGCCATTGCTCGTGCCCGGGCTTTTTTTTTTGCGTCCTCCCCAGGGGAGGTACTGCAATCGTATCTGTACCCCAAAAGTTTGCCGACTGCCAGTCCGCTACGGTTACAAACACTTCTACGCCTGCGCCATGGCTCGTGCACGTGTTCTTTTTTTTCGCGTCGTCCCCAAGGGAGGCACTACAATCGTATTTGGACCCGTAAAGGGTTGGTATCTGTTAGTCCGCTATGTTTACAACCCCCTCCATGCTTGCGCCATGGCTCGTGGCCGGGTTTGTTTGTTTTATTTCGCTTCGTCACCAGGGGAGGCACTACAATCGTATTTGGACCCGTACAGGGCGCGGATCTGTTAGTGCATACTGGTTTTTATACCCTTCCACGCTTGCGCCATGGCTCGTGTCACGTCGTTCTTTTTTTTTTTTTTCGCTTCGTCCAGGCCAGGGGAGGTACTACAATCGTATTTGGACCGGTAAAGGGCGCGGATCTGTCAACCCGCTCTGGTTACAAACACCTCCACGCTTGCGCCATGGCTCGTGCCCGGGTTCGTTCTTTTTTTTCGCTTCGTCCCCAGGGCAAGTACTACAAAAGTATTTGGACCCGTAAACGCCACGGATCTGTTAGTCAGCTCTGGTTACACACTCTCCACGCTTGCGCCATGGCTAATGTCCGGGTTCGTCTTTTTTTGCTGCTGCGTCCCGAGGGAGGTACTACAAATGTATTTGGACCGTAAGACCTCAGATCTGTCAGTCCCCTCCGGTTACAAAGACCTCTAACGCCTGCGCATGGCTCGTGAATGGTTTTTTTTTTCGTGTCGTCCCCTAGGGAGGTACTCA